>BMAO01012232.1:0-15328 GCA_019973975.1 Trichonephila clavata
ATTAAACTGATTAACTAATATTTTAACATCATAATTTAATTTCTTTTGGATCATTAGAATATCTGACTACGTTCGGAATCGTAATTTTGAAAAAGCGTATAAATTAATAATATTTTTCGATATTTAGAGTCACTTGCAGGGACTTAAGTCTTTCTGACGCCCTAGGCCCTTATGAAAAAGTAGGCCCCACCTATGAGCTTAAAAGTAGACAGTATACATTATACATTGTCAAATACTATTATAAATGGTAAACCGTAACAAATAAATGTGTGTGACTCCCAATCCCACAAACCTTGTCATAAACCGGCTCTATTGACTGCAGCTTTTCGACTAAATGATTGCGCATGGCGGAAGGCCTAGGTTTAAACATGGACAATGGTCATCGCAATGCAATGTTGGCAGTTGCCATATAGAATTCGAAATATTGTTATAAACGATAAACCGTAACAAATAAATGTATGTGACTCACAATTCCACAAACCTAGGCCTAAACCGGCTCTATTGACTGCAGCCTTTCGACTAAATGAGTGCGTATGGTGGAAGGCCTAGGCTTAGGCATGGACGACGGTCATCACATAACGGTGCAGGGTTGCAAGTTGGCATATAGAATTCGGAATTCCCAGATTTGCCGATAATATTTATGGAAATAACAATCACACTAAAGTTATTCGGATCTTAGATCTTGTTCAGGTAGAGTCGATGCCCTGGGCCCGGGCCCAGTATGCACATGCCTTAAAGCGTCCCTGGTCACTTGAATTAGAATATGCATATAAATTTGTTTTAAGAATATTATTACTGTAAAATATTATTTAAATGTGCATTTTTTTTTTGTTGCAAAAAATGAAGAAAGAACGACATATTTTGAGAACATTCTTCTTTTTTGGAAAATGCTTTCATTATAATAATATTTTGCCTATATATATAGCTAAGACTTCTGTACGGAGTCTGACCTGAGATTTATTAATAAGTGGTGGATTTATTCTTCATATCTTAATATATCAGAATAAAGAAATTTTACCAAAAACAACACTGATTGTTATTTCAATATAGTAACACTGAAAATAATGTGAATTATTCTAAACTCCTTATTCAGGCTCTGTTGAGAAATCTTAGCCATATATAGGCAAAATATTATTATAGAAGCATTTTCCAGAAAAAGAGAATGTTTTGAAAATATGCCGTTATTCTTATTTTTCTGCCAAGAAATTGCAGTTAAATAATTTTTATTGTAATAATATCCGTAAAATAATTCTATATGTATATTTAAATTCAATAAAATTAAATTCATCTAAATATAAAACTAATACTCATTTATTTGCTTTTATAAAACCACGGTTCCAAACGCAGCCCAGTGACGTAACGTACGCCCCCGCATCGCGGAGGGCAGGTGTTCTAAAGGGCCCAAAGCCTGACTGATATGTACGTATTTGGGTTTGGGCCCAAAACCTAATTTTGCAGGAGAGCCCTAGTATTCTTCGTTACGTCACTGATGCAGTCATATACCTTATTATTGATATTAGTACGAGAAAATTTACGAATACTATTAGGGTATACCATTTTTTAAGACCGTTCCATTCACTATTTTCAAAAAACAAATATTAAATAGTTTGTTTATTTTTTAATTTAGTCAAACATAACATATACAAATTATTCTTTTCAAATACCTTCAATGTAAATGTGAAAAATTTGTAAGCAGAATTAAAATCTCTAAGAGGCTTGTTTCTTTTATTCGAGTTACTTCAATGAAACAATACCTTTTTCTCGTTCTTTTCTTTCTTCTCCAGTCAAAAAACCAAATGTAGCTGAGTTTTCTCCCTAGGCAAGGATTTTAATGGAGTTTAAAATGACGTAAAACGTATTAGAACACAAAGTTTTAAATTAAATTAAACATAGTATACTCTTTAACGGTTTCAATGGTATTTAAATAATTGATGAATGTCTTTCAAACAATGGAGGAATTTTCTTTCCCTTTCTTTTTATCTTCAAGAAACAAAGAAGGCCAAAGCGAAAGTGATCTACTTTAATTCTTTCAGAAACTCGCCGAGAAATTTGCGACTAAAAAATACTGGTGTAAAAAGGTCGCCTTTATTTTCAGAACTTTAAAATTATGCATGTAAAGAAATTAAATGTTCTATGTTTAGGCTTAGGCTTATAGCTAAAAAAAATTTTTATTTTTATTTCAATGGTTTTTTTTAATTAAAAAATAAAATTTTAATTTGTTTTTTTTCTGAGAGTAAAGTGAACAATATTTTACAGGAAGGACCTGTGCGATCATTTAAAATTGTGTATGCAAAAAGAATTGGCGAAAAAGTTTCTATATTTTCCGAACTTTAAAATTATGCATGTAAATAAATAAAATGCTCTATGTTTAGGCATAGGTTTATACGAAGGAAAATTCTAAAGCTTCTTTTTTATTTCATGATTTTTGTCATTAAAAAATAACATTTTAATTTGTTCCTTTTCCAAGAGACCGCATAAAGGAGAACAACATTTTACATGAAGGACCTGTGCGATCATTTAAAATTGTGCATTCGTAATTTATAACTGTATTGTTCGGGTTTTTTAACTCTCAAATCAATTTCTAGTTCGATTTTTCCTTGGAAAAGAGCTCCTCATTTAATCAAAATGATAAATTCTTTTCCAATAAAATTAGTATTATAAATTATATTCAAACTCGATTCACGACTAACATTTAGATGTAAATTAATATGTTGGAAGCAAGTTACAGTTACAGTTATGGTAAAATTACACAGAAAATGGTCTAAACACTGTTCTTTTATCAGCTAATCCGGAGAGCTGGCATCTGGAATTAAACCCTCTTTCGTAAGTGATTATTAACAAACGAATCTCATTTTCTGATTATCTCGTCCGTTTAACAAATCAGAAAGGGTTCTTCCAGGGTACGTGTGTTTATATCGCTACCAAGAAAACGTTGCCAACAGTTGTTATCGGTACGTTTAACAATTTCGAACAACTGTTCCTCAATCCGAGGATGCAAATCATCGAGAAGCAACAGCAATCAATTTCTTCATTAACAGGTCGTGGCTGTAAGTCATAATATCAAAGAGGAAAGCAGCTCAGCAGTCTTAATGGTGGTGGGAGATCCCGGTATGGAAATTTCAGTCTGCATAAATTCCCGCCGTCACTGTACCAGGATTCCTGTTTCAGGGGACTCTGTACCACTGGCATCAGTTCCAGACTCCATTTGAGCAGGATTTATGCACTCAATCCTTCCCTGCCCCCCATCCTCTGCATCCCACCGGTGCATGAATTGTCCGGCATAAATTAACCGTCAGCCGGCTGCTTTAGTAATTCAACATTACAGTCAGCACGGCGCGCAATCTGTGTGGCGAAGGTGCTCAGAGACTCGTGCATTGTTGGAGTGGCTTTGCTCCAAACAAGGCCTCCGTTGTCTTTGCAAACGCAATGTATTGGTCACCGATTCTTTGGTATGTGCCAATGCAGCTGCGATGTAGCTCGGTTCTGTTTTCCCTGTTTATGAACGCGTTAGTAATGGAGGAGGGGGAGGGCAAGGTTCGATTTGTCCTTCTCATTGTATTGAGTTGAGTTAGAGTGTTTGTCCGTGCACTGTAGCACTCATAGTTTAAATATTGTTGCAATGGTGTGCGCCACTTGAAAAGAGAGATCGGGTTTACTAAAAGTCCGCGGATGTTAACGAGATGCTGTGTGTTTCGCCTTTTAGAAAGTTCTTCCCTTTTAAATACTTTTGAGAAAGACTGCTTTGAAATGGAATTTATTTTATTTTATTTATTTATTTTTTGCTTGTGAGCTCATAACAACAATAAAATATGTGATAAGTAATAAATACATGCAACTTTGTGTTTATTATTATTATTAAAAGTGTTTAGAATTCTATATTTATTATTATATCAGTTATATTGCCACTATGAATTATCTCTGTTATTTAAATTTATTAAAAATTTTAAATAGAGCAAAAGTAATACAAATATGTGATGGGTGAAAATTATTATTCCCCCTCATAAAAATGTACTGTACCGCCCCCCCCCCCCAGTTGTATGTCATTTCTGATTGGTTATATTGAAAACAAGTTTACAAAATAAATCATACAATTAAAAATTTCTTGAGTGAGTAAAAAAAAAATTATCACATGGATAAAAACATAAATTTAGAAACTCTATAGCAGGGGTCGGCAACCTATGGCACGCTGTAGAATTCTCAGTGGCGCACTCTGCACTACTCTATAAATTTCTCAATTTTTGAGTGAATGGAAATTAATAAGTTTGTGATGGACCTTAATGACAAAACACTTTTAGAATTATGGATATTTACAAATTACGAAAAAATCTGAAAGATAACTCTTAAGATAAAATTATGACTATTTTGTAAATTATTGAACGTCATTGCTGAAGAGATTTTATTGTTTGAAGAGGAAAGCTACATGTGCACTGCTTCCGCTTTTGGTTTTACACATCCAAGTAAAAAATCTTTCCTCATATGAAAAATATTTTAAGTCAGCAAAAAAAATTGTTCAACAACCGAATACTCAGAATCGTGTCAAGTAGAAAGTCACACATTGTACCACTGAATTATGATATGAATGTAGAGCGATACAAGCCTAGGTTCACATTAAAATTTTTATATTTATTTTTTATTTAACTATAAAGAAGATAAATACTTATATTTTATATGTGTTTTCTATTTCTTATTTCAATAAATTTCTTTAAAAATACATAACATATATGTACAATTTTAATTTTTTAAAATTTTTGCTGAAGAAATAGTTATATTTTATATGTTTATTTTCATGTTAAGAAATATCTTTAAATCATGCAAAATTATGGGAATTGAATTGTTTCAAAAATGTTCTACTGCGTGCACGCTGAATCATATTGGTAGATTGGTTTGGCACACCACAGCTGAAAGGTTGCCGACCCTTGCTCTATAGTTTTTTTGAAATCCAAAAATTGGTTTTATTAGCGAAAGTTTTAATTTTCTAAAACAATTTTGAAAATCCTTTCTTTTATTGGATTCATAGGATTAAATTTCATTGATTTCGTAGAATATATATCTGATGTATTTAATATTTACATAACGTGTAACCATTCACATACATGAAAATGACTGTGCATCGAATATTTATAAATAAAACCTTTAAAATCACATGGAAATGATTTTGGATTATTTCTATAAATACAAATAAGAAACTTTTGATGTGTAACATCTTTACTCTCGGTTGCTGGATATTTGTTGGAGTGATTTCGTGAAAAGGGACGGAAATGCGTAACAGGAAGTCGGGGAAGCGCGCGCTGTTTGATTTGACCAATTCAGCGCCTTGGGTGTCTCTTCGCTAGCCTCGTCTGGGGTCCAACTGTAGTAGCAATTAAGACGCCCGCCTACCGCACATACCAGCAAGTCTTAGACTTCATTCAGAATAAACTTGTGATTCTAACGCTCAATTGTCAAAGTCTCAGGGGCTCGTTGTGTGTGAAATCTCTCTGCGGATATATTTATATATGTATAAACTATATATTAATAATTATATTTCCTGGTAAGCGTCTGACAAAGCTCATCATTCTTAAAAAGTAGGAGTAAATAGTGTGGAATTATTTGAATAAATATTTAAGTGCTTATCAATTTCATACTTTGAGGTTAATTCCTGTCACTGTCAATATAATATTTTTAATTGTGATTAAAAAAGATTTCTCGATTAAAAAAAAACTAACTAATTAAGTAAACGGGTATTTTGATTTTCTCTAATATTTCTAATTTTTAAGCATGCGCTTGACGGTGTCTCTTCGCTACCCTCTTCTGAGAGTCAACTGTAGTAACAATTAAGACGCCCGCCTACCGCACATACCAGCAAGTCTTGTCATTTTGGTGGTCGCATACATTTCTCCGAATCAAACAGTCAAAAAAATTAAAGATTTCCTGCATTTTGTACTTTTACCGTATACCGAAGATGTTTCTGCTCTTTAAAAAAAAAAAACTATCACTCGCTTCCTATGATTTTGATTGGTGATTTTAACGTTAATTTCAGTTTACCAGATGCTGAGCCACTCATAGCTTTTCTGAAAGATGAACTCAAGCTCGAAATGAACACTAATCTAAATGTTTCGACAACTAACAGTGGTACTGTTATTGATTCTGTTTTTCAACGATTTTTAACTACTTTGAAATCACAAGTATATGTGTCATACTTCAGTTTTCATAAATCTATTGTCTCCGCTCTTCCCCAAATTGAACAAGAATAAATATTTTTGATAAAAAAACTGCATTACACCTTGTGTTAATTAAATAAAATTTTCATTAAAGATATAATTATTCAATAGAAAATTATTTCCAGTCATAACCGATTCATTTCTTTCAGGATTAAAGTCACCATTGCGTATTTACCATGATAAAAAGTCAGATGTTACACATCACATGCGACTACTATAAGACTCGTTTCTTTTTTCCATTTTTATTTAAAACTTTTATTTATATAGATGCAATAACATACAATAAATATCTTCAATTCATCTATTCGAGCATCCCTTTCACATTATGCGCATTTTTAGGATCACAAATCCTTACTGTTTTCCATTCTTTTTGGTTAAGAATTGCATCATATCATCGATTTTGTATATATCCATTCTTTCAATTTAGTTAATGGATACCCTGGAATAATTAATATTGTTAGTTATTTTTTTTACACCTCCTTTCAGTTTTTCATACAAAAGAAATAAAATATTTTAGATCATTCAACTTGAAACGGAATTGAGGCTTTAAATGAGCACACATTAAGTCGTATAAATCTTTTATTTTTACCAAGATTTTCAGATATTTTAGAGCCCCCACAACACTTTATCATCATGTTACTTAAGAAAATGTTAAGCAAATTTATTTATAGGTGTATTTAATTTCTACGAAATGTTTAGATTTCAGCTTAAGGGGACACGGTACCCAGTACACAATTTTTTAAAATTTCTGCTAGGTTTACCAACTTTGATATTTCTTGAACAATTATTTATTTTTTAATTGAATATTCTTAGAAGTGTTCCTCACAATTCTGTGCATGGGATTGGTATTATAAAGATATTTTTATTTGTACATTTTTTTCGTGTTGAACACTATAAAACAACAAAACTCAGCTATATCTAACTTGATGGTTTTTTAAAAAAATAACTATTTACATATACCCCTACTCCATGCACAGAATTATCAAATATATTATGCAAAACAACCAGAAAAAGTTTTAAATCTTTATATTGAATGTAAAAAAAGGTCTTGGCATTTTAAATACATGATTATTATGAAGAATAAAAACCTGAGAAAAATCCATTTAAGGTTTAGAGGTCAGTAAAATAAACGAAAGGCTAAATGCAGACGTCATGTGTTCTAGTTTCGGTTTTCGTTCCGGCATACTTTTTTTTTAAAAAAGTTAAATAATTGGCTAAATAGCTAGAGTTACGAAATTTTATACTCATATTTAAAAAAGTCGCACAGTTAAAAACAGGCAATAAAAAAAATTCGATATTTTGGTCATTTTTCGTTTAATATTTCTTCTTAAACAATTATATCTATGTATAATATTGCATAGCATAGAGTTCAGAAAGAATTAGGTTTTTTCCTTTACTAAATCTTTTTAGGTATCATATCAACATTTTGGAAAACTATAGACATATATATTTTTTGCAGTTTGCTTTATGTGAACTTTTCCTAAATTTTCTATTGACGTTAAAAAAAATTGTTATTTTCCGTTTCGACGGCGAAAATCTCACCGTTGGCATTATTGGCGACAACACACATCATACACATAGTTCTCTTTGGTTTTTCATCCATTTTTGATGTATTATGAAAACGACACTACTGATAAGAAAAGACCACGACTTGTTTAAAAAATGTGGTAGTAAAAGATAACCAGCCAGGTTATTCCATTTGGCGTCGATGTGTATAATTTTTGGCGATTTGATCCCTACACCGGTATCAAAAATCGGTAAAAATTTTATAACGGAAAATATGTATAATTTACTTAAAGGCTAATAATGTTTTAAACAGGGTTGGTCAACCCGAGGGCCGAATGTAATAATTTTGCTGCCTGCGAAATTGATTACAACTTTACAAAATGCGACTATTTTGTATAATATTCTTGTTTTTTAGAGTTTTTATTAACAAATAAATCCAAAAACTGTTTCCAGTGGCGTACAAAGTCAGGTTTTGGGCCCTAAGTCCAAATCCATACTTGGAATCAGTCAGGTTTTGAGCCCCCTAGAATCTTTGCCCCCTCCTCCGCAATGTGGGGGTGTACGTTACGCCACTGACTGTTTCTATTTTATCACGTTGCTTCGGTTACTGCGAATCTGCTCTTTAGGAGAAACTGAAATTTATCAAACGTAAATCGCGCTCAAACTTAACGTACGAAAACCTGCAACATCAATTATGAAAGGCATGCATTGAGATCAGCTTGCAAAAACTAAGTGAGAGTTGAGAGAAATAAGTATCTCACTAATTAAATAAATTAAACATTATTTGATCATTACATTATTGTTATTATATTATCTACGTTTGTATGAATGAAAAATCCAATGAAACCAATAATAATATTAAAAAAATTATCTGCTTTAAATTTTCACTCCAATAAATGTATGGGTCCAAATCTAATATAAAGATTTATATTTTTATATGCGACCCGCGGGATATTTTCGAAGTGGCCCGCAAGGTCATTTGGGTTGGCCACCCCTGGTTTAAAATGAAATCATTTGCATGACTACTTAATTTTTAAAAAAATATAATTCGGTCATTGCATAATTTCTTAAATATGAGGCATTTCCATTTTCAAACAGATGTTTAAAGGCTGGCTTAGTCTAAAGATTTACGAGTTTCCTGCTTTTAAATATCTTAGATAATTAAATACAAATGTCTGCTACAACACATCATCAAGAAAATGATATATAATAGAAGCAAAACATTGACGCAACTAAAAGTAAATGCTCATCTACTAATTGGTCTCAAATGATAACAAAAATATATGGTTCAAAAAAAGGGTCGTGTGGTTGCATGCTAATTTGAATACATGAATATTTGAAGAGTAACAAAAGTAAATTGTTTATACATCTGTAATGAAAACTAAATATTGTTATAAGAGTTATACATGGTAGCTTGAAGATGTTCCTCTAACAAGAAAAGGATTATGTTTATTTTTATCTAGAAAAATAAATGAGAGAGGAGCTGGATGCTCAAGACAAGAAACCTTTAAAAAAACTTGTTATAAACAAATAATTTCATCATGATTTATAATTAATATCAAGGGAAAATTCCGTATATGGAGCAATTTAAAATGGGTGCTAACTCAATAAATAATCTCCCTTTTTTAGGGTAATTATTTTTGATGCTTAAATGAAATGGCACAGCTGAAAAGATAGCGAAAGGATCCAAATATTTTTTCTCTCCTTTTTATCATTACTGGAAAAACGGGATAGGTTGCCAAGGATTTTTTCCCCCGGAAATCTCAAAACAGCATCATTTTTAGATCAAATTGCTCATGATGCAAATTGGAAATTATTTGGAACTAAAACTCTTTCGCAAACTATATACTCACGTATATTCCTTTCCCAAAGCAAATCCAGTTTTTCTGGATCATTTACACTTTTTGTCCGTAGATACTTGAAAAAAAAACAACAAAATACGTATTGCATTTGCGTAATATCAGTAATAGATGAATTTAACGTAATATCAGTAATCTATTTAGAAAAAATTAAGATACATTGCATTTTTTAAACGTTGTTTATATGCAATAATATTAAGGTTAATTCAATGTAATTAATTATGTTAATTTTCGTATAACATTATATGATTGACAAATTTTGTTAAATTGTATATATTAATAACGAGTAACTAATTCGTAAATCAATAACACTTAATTCAATCATTATGCTGAATTCTAGCCATAACATTCACTAATTGTTATGCACTAAGATTAGATATCATAAAATAGTATCTTCAAAATAATTGTGTGTGCATAGAAAATAAGCTAATTGTGCGTGTAATTAGAAAAAAATGGGATTTAAAGCAAGTTATAATAGCCAGAACAACAAATTCTGTTTAACAATTTGATTGCATTGAAATAAAGAATAACTCTTAGATGAATAAATTTTTGTGAGTATTATAGCTATATTTATTACAATAGAGCAAATTTGTTTCACTAAAATGGTAGATGGGAAAATTTACTTTTTTATAGGAATATTACAATAGTGTTTATTGATAAAAAAAAACTGATACTCAAATTTCGTGAAATCATAGATTTTTTTATCCATGTATTTTTTTCCAGATAGTTATTTTTTTTAATCCTCAATACATGTTTTCAAAAGCTTTTTCGCTTATCATTGTACAAATATTGAAAACCACAAATATGGCATGAATAATATTTTTAAATAAATTACCATGATTTATTAAAGAAGTAAATAAATACAATTTATTATTTGATAAATCTGATTAAGAGTTCTGTCTCTCTTTTTTGGCTTCTACACGAGTAATTATTGATTGTTTGGTTGATGCCGTTAACAAAGTCAGAAATTTCTTTTACTGAAGTATAAGTTTCTACAAGAAATGTAATTTTTACTATCCACACATATTTCTCGAGCAGAAATATGACTGAGAAAAATTTTATTAAAATTATTACGTATTAGTGACAGAATATATCAACAATTTTTTTAAAAATAAAAATGGACGAACGTCATCCTATTACAATGTTGCCATATTTTGAATAATTTATGTAGCTTCAGAGTTCTTAAGAAGCTATCATTTCCACAAGACTAAATAAAAAACTATTAACTTTTTTTTATTTAAATAACGATACTTCTTACCTTGAGAGTTAAAACTTCAACTTAAGGTTAATTGAAAGAAATTAAACAAATCAAGAAATTATTTTAAATCTAAGGCGTTGTGTTCTGAATGAAATCAGTATGTCAGTCGTAATAGTGGTTTGCATTTATTTCTCTGAAGGAAGTGCATTTAACAAACAGCATCAATTTTTCTCCTCGATTGTGTCGAAGAACTCTGTAATACATTAAACTAGTAAATGTAATTCACTTCAGCTTTTGGAAGATTTGCATGAATGAAATTCTAGAAACGAGCAGTGCTCGTTTTAAAAAGTAGAATAAATATAAAAAAATAGTAATAACATATATTATTTACAAAATTAACAAAAAAAAAAAAGACAATCGCTTCCTTCGTAAACCCTGTATTATTATTTTTTTTACCATTGTTCCAAAGTAGTAGTTTATTATTAGAAGCCATCTTTTTGAATCTCATTATCGCGTATTCTTAAAAAAAAAAACTGTTACATTTTTGGATTCAACAATTTGATCAATTTTTGAATTTATTCTTTTGGAAGGTATTATCATTACCTTCCAAAAAAAAAAAATGTGCTGTAGTTCCAAAAAAAAAAACAACAAATGAAGAGGAAAAATTGATTGACATAAAGTTTATGAAATTCTATATAGATTTGCTCTTCCAATTAATTTTTGCAGCTGCAATCTTGATGCCATTGACCTTTTGGAAATAACTAATTTTTGCGATGTTGAATAAATATTTTTCTGAAAGTAAAGAATGATTTAAATACTTATTAAAAACCTAATTATTTGCTGATGTTTTATTTATTTATCTCTTCAATTGGTGTTGCTAATAGTTATAAATACAGTTCGATAGATATGGAAATTATTGGAACCAATTCCATAAAAAGATTTGTAGTAACATAGCAAAGAATTATTTACCTGCTATTTTTTTATCAAGAGTTGTCATAGTATCGTGTTTTAAGGAACAAACCAATTCAGATGAGGTGTTAAAGAAATCATCTAAGCTGTATTGTAGGAAATTCATTTTGATAGCAGAATTTAGTCTACAAAATTATTCTTTTTCAAACGAATTCCTTTTTTGCAAATACTGACTATTTGCTGAGCACATTCATCTAAATTTCAATATAATAGAATTCATACTTTCGTTAAAAAAAAAAAAAAAAATCAGTGTTTTTCCAAATCGGGTTCATCGAATAATTACAATCATTCGTGATTTATTTTATTTCTTGCTGGAAAAAAAAAATGTCTTTAATATTTAATCAATAAAAATTATGCTAAATATACATTAAATATCATCCAATATTTTCTTTTAAAATAAATAGTTTCATTTTCCTTAAAATAAATATGTTGTTGATACTTTGAAAAAACGAGGCACGAATGCTATTGGCAACAACATCATAATTTTGATTCTCGGTCAAGAGAAAAAATACCTGCGCTGTGTGGCATCCCACTCTCCAAACTTTCACATCGCACCAACGTGAGGAATTTCAGCCTTGACAGATTTTACGTGCATCAGCTTCTCTACACTACTGGTAAATAGGTTATTATGAATTGCTTTATTTTATGTTAATATAAATATGTGGTTTGCTGTAATTTTTTAAAAAAATTGGACAATTGGTAAGACTAGTTCTGCAGATTTCTGAGGTTAACATATAATTTCATTTGTATTCGGGTAACTGAAAAAACATATGAATGCCCGAGCATTTTGCTAAATTACTCATTTCTCAATATACTCCGATTTACTAATGACTGTAGTTTTAATTTTTTTCCCCTTTAACTTATTGATAATATCTCAAATAAATAGGTTCATTGAAGATTTTCATTTGCAAAAATAAATTAGATTTTCAAATAGTTCTATAGGTGACAGTTTTTTATTGCGTGTAATGATTCTTTAACTGTTTGCATATGATTAATTAAAAATATAATTTATTGTAAATACTATTTATATTTTGTTCAAATGTCTATGAGATTGGCGATGTGTCTTAATAAAATGAAACTATAACGTTTAGTTTTAAATTCCATATTATTCTTATTTCAACTTTAATTTATCGTAATTTGTTTGAAATCTATTTCCGTATGGGATGTTAAAACCATTTATTTATTTCCATCCTCTAATAAATATTTCTAACGCAGGAAAATTAATAAATTATATATGTTACCGGAAAAGTGTATAATATAGTTATTTCATGAATAACTGTGTATTTTATGAAATAACTAGACAAGTCAGTTAAAATATATAATAGATGAAAAATTTCCTATTTTACCAAGTTATTCTATGGAATAGATAATAATTGAACGTTAAAGTGAAAAATAAACAATTTTAAACTTTTTTTATAAATTAATTGATCATAAATAATTAAAATGTCTCGAAAAATACATTTGATCTTTATTGAGGATGATTAATTTATAAATAATGTGGAAAAGCAGAGATGATATAATTTATTATTGCTTATATTTCTAACCTTAGTTAAACAGAAAGGGGAAAAAAATGAAAATGTTGCAGAAATAGTTATATTTAAATATTATCATAAAAAAAAAAATACACATGCTGAGAAGAAAAACTTCTCATAAAAAAAATGTATTAACTTTTTCAAACAAAAATGTAATAGAATATTAATTTAAATTTTATGACATACCTTTTACTTTTCATTATTTATTAGAGCAAGGACTGCTGTGATAATACTTTGAATTGCGGTTCAAAGCCGTTCTAACTGACTAAAAGCAGCTAGAACCAGTTCAAAGAACTTTCGAGTGCCGTATTTCATACTTTAACGATCCAGTAATCGCTATTCCATAGAATACCTAGTTTAAACGAAGAATTCAATTATATTATATACTTTAATTGACTTGTCAAGTTATTTCCTGAAATACCTAGTTATTCTACGAAATAACTGATTTCGCACTTTAACGGTAACATATACATGAAAATAATGAAAATAATAATATTAGTTTTCATTCTGTTTTAAATTTTCACTGCAATAAATGTTTGTAAAGTGACCAAATCCAACGTTTTTTTCCGTCTATTCTTCCAGATCTAATATAAATATATATTTTTATGTGCCTCCGCGGGATTATAATGTTTTTCTGAAATGGCCCGCAATTGAATACGGAAATAACGGATTTTAAGGCGACATGGTACCCTAAAATCATTAAACTGTCGAAAAAATTTTTAAAGACTATTTGATACCCGGAATCTTTATAATATGCCTGCAAAATTTCAAAGCTTTACCTGCATTTTTCATTAAGTAATGGAGCAATGTTTGATGCTAAACAGCAACTACCACGCCTACATTTCAGATTATCTGCTAGAAAAGAGCCTGATAAAATGAATTAATTATTTTTCTAATGCGCATCAATGAGATTGGCATTATATATGCAGTAATAATCATTTTAAGAAAGAATTGTGCAATTCATGCAAAAATTCTAGTTTGTGAATTATTTACTGGAAGATCAAATGGATTTGGTCAAGATTTAAAAGTTGTGCGTGCTTTTTATGATATTATTATAAATGAAATTAAAACTTCAAAATGGATTCTCCCAAAGCACAAATACTAAATCTCCATAACTTTGATAACTCAGATAATTAAAAATCTAATTCGCAAGAATAGTAAAACGCTCCCATTTTTATATATTTGTTTTTGGTGATATATGTATATCCCATGTGCGCGAGATTCAACATTTTTTTTATTAAAATATTTTAAGATATTTGTTTTAACAAATGCACATACACGGATCTTAGATTTTGATGTATTTTGCCTATAATTGTTATTTGATTTTGCTTTTATTCGTGTACAATATTAACATGTGAGGCTTTTAAAATCATGGACATTAAAAAATAAAGGCACAAACATCTTTTGTACATGTTGTGCATTAGCTCTGAGCATGGAATTAGCTCTGAAGTGTGTTGTATTTTTTTTTTATAATTATTAAGATAAAGTTTATGAAATATTGATCCTTCATTCGTTTTTTTCTACATATTCATTATGGCAGTATACTGTTTATTTGTTCTACATTTGTGCAATTTTTTATGGTAAGTAGCTTTAAATAAGTTAGTTAACATTTCATAAAAGTTTCAGACTATTCGATGAATATTATATCATGCTATTCATGGAATGAAAACTTCAAACTCATATTTCTCCATGTGAATTTTTGTACATATACTGTTATTCAAAACCCTAAGGCTTTTTGATAGTTGAAGTATGGATTTGAAAATTTTTATGCATGTTCTTGAAATGTATGTTTTGTAAAACTGTCCATGGTATTAGCTCTAACATGTTTAGTACTTTTTCTAAAAATTTCAAATCAAATTAATGTTTTTTTGGGAATTTTTGGAAGTTTAACTATAAAAAAAATTAATAAAAAATTAAAGAGCAGTAGCAAAAAAAAAACCCATGCACAGTTTTCTGTAGTATATTATAAGGTACTTGGAAAAAAATTTTGATAGAAAAGAGACATATTTAAAAAAGCCTTAGGGATTTAAAAAATGCTTTAAAAAGCTAAAAAATTTAAATTTT
>BMAO01012233.1:0-138133 GCA_019973975.1 Trichonephila clavata
TTGAATAATAAAGTGAAATTGTCGACGGAATTCTTTGCTACAAATTCGAGAAGGGTTTTATATAAATTTCCGCATCTATTTAAGCAAAGTGGATGTGGTTTTATTTTTTCTTCTTTTGTTTGGGGCGTTGTTGCTAGGAGGAACGTTCGTAAATTCGGACCTTAATACAAGTAACAGTTTTTTTTAAATAAAGCTGCTGTACTTATTAATTATTGAATAATATCACAATGTTTTCCATTAATTTTTGTATTCAAAAATTGACTAATAATTATATAAATTATTAAATTACATACTTTTAATGAGTACAGTAAAATACGTTTAACGCGAAAACCCTTAAGAAATATCGGTTAACACGAAATGATACAATGGTCGTAACAGACTACAATACATTTTCATGAATTTTTGGTCGTTTTTCACGTAGTGTAAAAAAAGCGCTATTAGGACGCAAATTTCGTCTTCGTTCCATATTTTGTCGTACCTTTTTCTCAACCAATAAGCAACCGATTGACCTCTTGTTTTCAGCATTCGGTCGCATTTGTGCCCTAGATGAGCTATAAATCATATTTAAATTTAATAATTTTTAAATTAAAAATTTTTTTTTAAAGTATAGTACACTACTTTTTGTTAGTAAAAAGTTCATTAGTTGCATTATTGTAAAATACAACATGTGAAAAACGCGCTAAAATTACTTGGCCATGATTGATATCTTGTTTCTCTTAACACGAAATGAAAATCGCTTAACGCGAAAGTATTTTCTTTTTGGGACTGAACGAAATACGGAAAACGCCAGCTGCGCAGGCGAGATTTAAAAGGGGTGTGAAATAAAAGAGGTGGTTTTACATGTTTCGTGGAAAGGAAGCTAACTTGGCTTGGTGAAATACCCTCAGAATAGCCTGTGATACCAGACAATTTTGTTATCAAATAAAAAAAAAGCTACTTTCACTCTCCACCCCTACAAACGCCACACAAAAGCATCTCCTCTCTCAAGAATTGGCTTTGGAATTCGGGGACGAGCCCATCGCTGTGTGAGTAAAAATCAGCGAGTTTGGTTCGCATTTTATTTCCTAATTTAGAAGAATTTTCTTACAAGCACAATTACAAAGAACTCAGAGGGAAAGTAAAATGGTATTTCGCTGAAAAAGAAGATGCAGCTTTCTTAAGGTTGTTGATCAAAAACAGAAGACGAAAACGGAATCTGTACAAATTTTGGTGCTGCGAATTCTACATTATCAACAGTTAATTAAAAAAAGAAAGCAAATAACGGAAATGTTCGAACATATCTATGTAAATAAAATTTTCTCTAATAAACTTAATTTTGTTGGATATATGTTTTCTTTCTTTGCAATATCTTTCAACACGAAAAAATATTCCAGTCCTTTCAGTTTGTGTTGAATTATTTTTTCACTGTGTAAATTTTTTTTATTAGATCACAATTAATATATAACATTCGGAAATAAATGCATTTCAAAAACGATTAATTTCACAAGAAATTCTTTATAACACTGCAGGAATATTAATTGCTTTTGTTATAAATCAAACAAGCATAAAATACGGTAAGGATGTAAATATTATAAATAAGTAATATGAATAACTATATATATAGAGAGAGAGAGATTTATAGAATAATCAAAAACATGGAATAATTATTAAGAAGTTTAAATAAATTTGAATTAAAATTCCCACAGCGCTAAATATTACTAGGAAGAGCGATAAAGACTAGAAATAAAACCATCAAATATTGAGCGAATGAGTGTTTATGGACGTCACACTATAAGGCAATAACCAGGGCTATTGGCGACGGACCAGGTAATTTTGAACCTCGATCCAGTGATTGTGCCAAGCGACAGATTTAATATGCATCGGGCCCTTCCACACTACGGTGCGACATTTCAAAAAACTAATGGTAGCGTGAGATTTATGAATTTAAATATTTGGTTCATTTACGTTATAGCTATTAATTACAGAATGTACATCTACACTAAAGTAGTTCATTTTTTTTTTTGAGTATTTATTTCGTATTCAGAATGTTATTTTTGAGGGAGGGGGAAACACAACCGTTCTCTTCGGTGTTTTCCACGGAATTCCCTTTCCACTCTAGGGTCTTGGGATGGGGTGGTTTCTTTCAGACATCTCGAATTACACTCGGAGTTTCCGGCTCTCAGGTGTCCAGATGTTTGGTTTTCTCACGGTCATAGGTTGCCGGGGTGATGTCAGATGACAAGATGCCGCAATATTTAAGGGTGCACGTGTGCATAGGAACGGTTATATCCTATCCACAAAAAGAAGTCGATTTTTCCGCTGCGTGACGCGAACACGTCACAGCGGGTCTGCAGTGGCACTAGGGCTTGAACTCATGCTACATCAGCCACGAGTTCGTGACCATAACAGACTACCATGGCTTCTCAACAAGTACCAAAAAAGGAAATGTAGAAAATAAAAATAAAAACAGTCCTTATTCGAACAAAAACCCATGTTTTTTTTTTTTTTAAGACTGAAAGTGTCATTTGATTTTTAGGATTTGTAACTCGTAAAACTCAACTTTTCTATTAAACTACAACAAAAGAATGATCAATCACTTTTACTATTAAAATTTTGAGCTTTCTTTATAATTATAAACACTTTTAATAGGGATAAATGTAAGGTATTTATCCCTAGAAAAGGGTTAGTCATTTCTTTAGTTTCTTGAACATTATAGAATTAGGTATATGTACAGCTTTTGTACAAAGAAAAAAATATTTGGACAACTCAACGTAGTGTGATTTTTAGGTATGGATTTTCATCAGAATAATTACTTAATGACAATAAAAAAAAATGCGCATTCAAACATGTAGCACTACAGATAACAGAAGAATTGATCCCCGTGAAGGTTATTTAATTTCTATAACCAGACAGTTTCATCTATTGTAAGCACAACTGTCAAAACTCTGACATCACATCCCAGAATAATCGACTGTTCTCAGAAAAATTGAGCAAGTCAAAGTTTTCATAAGAAATATAATTAACAGCACGATTCGGTAGCACGCGCTGTAACTGCGAGCTTAACTGCATTTCCTGAAATGAAAAAGACGTGCGTAAATCTGATTCAGGAAAGCAGAAATTATTCATATGCCCCCGATAAACAACGCACATACACGCCAATGTTTCTAATTTAATTACTTGATGATTAATTAAAAAAGAAAGGCGAGTGACTACTTTTGGAACTGTGATTTTGAAAAAACGAATAAATGGATAATTTTTTGATATTTAGTGTCACTTGAATTAGAATATGCATATAAAACTGTTTAAGAATACTATAAAAAGGAAAAAAAATGTTTAAATGCAATCTTTTTAGCAAAAAATGAAAGAACTACATATTTTTATATAGCATTCTTCTTTAATGAAAATACTTCTATAATAATATTTTGCCTATATATAGCTAGCCTGAAATGGGATTTTTGAAAAATTCACCTCGTTTCAAAGTTATGATCAATTAAAATATCAAACGGTGTTTTTTGTTACAATTGTTTTACTCTCTGATGTAATAAAATATGAATATAAGTCTGCTTCTAAATTATGTATTTCAAAAAACCTTTGTGCAAACCTAGTATAGAAAATATTATTGTAATTTTTACATAGAGAAAATATTATTGTGGAGCCTTTTTCATAAACGGAAAATGTTTTGAAAATGAGTCCATTCCTTTTCTTCAATATTTGCAAACAAAAAATTGTTTTCAAATAATTTTTTCTTGAAAAATATTCTTAAGACAATTTTATATGTATATTCTAATTCAACTGACACTAAATATCAAACTTTTCTTTGCATATATACGCTTTTTCAAAATTAGTCCTAAACGAAGCCATTTACATTAAAAGGTTTTTAAATTATTACATTACTATTTTTAAAGGATAAAAGGTTTTTTTTCTTGCAATTTGTTTTGCGATTTTTAATGATTGATGGATGTATCGTTATTCAGAGTTTTAATTAGGAAAAAGTTATCAAGGATTTTAAGATTCTAATCGCAGAGAAAAGAATGAGCATTATCTATTCCAAATGTAATAAATATATCACATACGCGATAATTTTAAAAAAAAATTAAAATTAAGATAAATTAAGATTACTCCAAGGTTTCTTTAAATGGAATTTAAATGTTCAAGAAAAATTAAATTCTTTAGTTAAGTTTACAGTGGTGTATCGCAGAAGATGTTACAGCTGAAACAAAGTTGAATTCGAACTCCAAATGACGTCATTTTTTTATACGAGAAAGCAGTGTTGTCTCGTTTTACTGGCTCAAGTTGATTGAATCAGGCGGATTGTGACGCATGTTTTGTTTTTCGCTTACGATCAATACTTGTTTTAGTACAAAATATTTTTAGACATTCATGCAAGCTTAACTAGACAGTTAAGCGTATAAATAAAAACCAGGCCCAAGTACAGCAGTTCTAAGCGAATATAACACAAGGATAATGTATGTAATATTTTTTCAGATATTAAAACATTTATTAATATTAATTACACTTTTGTAGCATCTATCTATATATTTTTAGAGGGAGAAAAGCGACTCACTCACTCATCACGAGATTTCGGGAATTATTAGATCCCAACAGACTTGAAATTTGGTAAGCATGTTTCTTTTCTTGAGTAGAGATCCACTGAGAAAGCGTTTTACGAAAATCGAATTCCAAAGGAGGTTGCAGGGGTTGCGTGGCAGGAGCGGACACATAACATTTCGTGGTCTGAGCGGACACTTTGAAACTCATCGTAGTTTGAGCGGACACATTTTTTCCCCTATCTTAGAAAAGATTCGATAACCGAATTACAAGGATAAATACATTTTTGCGAATCAAATTTAATTACTTGTATTAAATTGTTCAGATGTTATAGTGCGAATACATTTTAAACATAGCAAAATGTAATAGAAATAAAAACTTTCAGAGAAATATTTAAAAATTCTTGTAAGTAACAATATAATGAAAGGTATGAACGAATTTCAGGAATTTTGTGGAAAACTGTATTTTAGAGTCAAATAAATATTAGAACAGGTGCAATAGCCATACAATTAATTAGTTTCATGAAAGGAAGTAAAAATAAATACTAGAAGTAAAATACGCAAGATGCAAGGAGATAAAAGAAAAATAAATGCAAGTAAATAAATACTATCTAACCTTGCATCTTGAGTATTTTACTTCTAGTATTTATTTTTACTTCCTTTCATGAAACTAATTAATTGTATGGCTATTGCACCTGTTCTAATATTTATTTGACTCTAAAATACAGTTTTCCACAAAATTCCTGAAATTCGTTCATACCTTTCATTATATTGTTACTTACAAGAATTTTTAAATATTTCTCTGAAAGTTTTTATTTCTATTACATTTCGCTATGTTTAAAATGTATTCGCACTATAACATCTGAACAATTTAATACAAGTAATTAAATTTGATTGGCAAAAATGTATTTATCGTTGTAATTCGGTAATCGAATCTGTTCTAAGATAGGGGAAAAATGTGTCCGCTCAAACCACGATGAGTTTCAAAGTGTCCACTCAGACCACGAAATGTTAGGTGTTCGCTCCTGCCACGCCACCGTTGCAGGGGCATATAGATAAAAAAAAAACGCTTTTGAGTCACAAAACCTACATACTTCAAATTTAGTAAACATGCTTAATTTGTCGATTAGAAACCGCTAAAAATGGATTTTAAGAAGATCCACCCTAGGAGGGGGAGGTTAAGGGGGTGTAAAATATAATTATACTTCCGTTTTAGAAATTCAAATCCTGTCCTTTGTATATTAATAACACAGTAATGCTAATCAAGAGAGATAAGGGTGGGGGGAATTACAAAAATTATCTAATACAACGAGTGAGTTATATTAATGCCGCACTGTAAAGCAACACGAGGGATATTGGAGACGGATGTCATAATTTTGAATCTCCGTCAAGTGACGTGGACGCATCTGAGATGTTCCCTCCCCCCATCTCCGAACTATCACACCATACCTACGGAAGGACATTGGGCAGTGACAGATTTAACAAGCATCGGTCCCCCATCTACACATTGGGTCTTTAGTTGGTACCAGGATTCGAACTGCAGCCATTAGGCTACCACGGCCACATCAAATACAACAAAGAAAGCTTTTAAAGTCAATTTAGTGTGTATCAAAGAGCACTATTCAAGTATAATGTCGACGACAGAACTCTAAAGTTGCTTTTTCCACACAAAAAAGGACTACTTAAAACAGTGCTTCATTTGGCTATTCCAGTTTGAAAATATCGTAAGAAAATGCTATAACATATTAAAGAAAGGATATCTTTTTTAGTTGTGTTTCTAAGCAACAAAAAATCAAATGGATCAAATAGAAAAATAATCAAATCATAGAAACGGGAACAATAAAAAAAACCCAAGCAGTATAAACACTTAATTTAAATACAATAATAAAACCGCAAATATGCGTACAACCATATAATATGCGTTAATTCATCTTTTCCCCAAGAGAGTGTGCCCAATAGCAGACAATCATCATTTATTATTGTTTCTCCATCCATTCGCTGCCCTCAATTCCATGTCGGTTGGCATTGATGTTATTTTGTTGCGTGTAGCCTTAACATCAAAATCAGAGTTTTGTAAATCTTTCCGAAGCAGACTGCCCATTAGAGATAGACCTAGTCGACGATAATATCAAGAGGGAAAAGCTAATCGGAGCCGGAAAATGTTTTCCGGCAAATTTACTCCAAAAAATGATAACCTTCCCCAGCTGGAGCCAACAAAACATGTGATTATTTCCTTCAGAGCTATCTCAAAACGAAAGTCTATGGCGAAAAAGGCCCACAATGTTGAAGAAAACAAAAATCACGTTACTCGCAACGAAACGGCGTCAATGTCAAATGGCATGGAAATGAGGGCAATGATAAATTTCCAAGGAACGAATCACTGTAACCCAATAGCCCAATGATAGTCTTTGCCTTATCTGTGTCACAATTTTTTGAAATTAAAACAAAACTAAGTTTATCCAAATGCAAGAGAAACAAATAAGCATTTTCTTGCATAAAATGTGGCACCTAAATCATGCACAATTATCTTATTACACATTTTGTATTTTTTCATAAAATGTTACGTTATTTGTCAAACTTATCTTTAAAAATATGTCTTATTAATACAATGCATTTTTGTTCCTCAGTTAATTGAATAATAAGTACTAACTGACGACTGGTAGAGATATAACGCATCTAATTCTGTTTTTCATTAAGATGCAGTTTATTTTTACAAAAATACATCTTTGTATTCAGCAGCGGTAGGCAACTTTGTAGGTGTGGCGAGCGAAACCAATAATACCAGTATGAAACAGGGTGCCGCCTAGTAGGAAATATTTAAAACAATACGATTCCAGCGGAAATCCGTGCAGAGTTAGGAAATAGAAGTCAAGAATATGTATTACCAGTTTTGATGCATATTAATTTTGTTTCATTTAAAGCTATTTATTAACATAAAAATAAGCAACATAAAATTTATAACTCTATTCCTTCAACATAAACAAAAAATTGAAGTTGTATATATTATTATGTGCATCTTTTTTAAGAATGTTTATATTAAAATAAGAAATAAACATAAAAAATAAGTATTTAAACAATATCGATAAATAAAATACTGAAATTGTAACGTGAAACTTGCCTCTGAAAACTCTACTTAATATTGCAATATCACGTGTATAATGTGCGACTTTCAATTTCACATGATTCTGACCATTCAGTTATTCAACAATTTCTTTTCAGACTCAAAATATTTTTCCCATGAGAAAAGTCCCCCCCCCTTTACATAAATATGTAGAACCAGTAACGTTTAAAGACCTCTCTCATGAAAGGGGCAGGGGTGTAACGGAGAATACTAGGGCCCTCCTGCAAAGTCAAGTTTTGGGCCCAAGCCGACTCTTACAAAGGTTTGTATAACCGTAGCATAATGTGCCATTACACACATTGGTTCATTGTGTACTTGGTCTCAGTCAGGCTTCGGGCCTCCTAAAATTCTGGCTCCCCGCGATGAGGGTGTGTACGTTACGCCACTGGTGAGGGTACATTCTAAAAACGCGTGAACGACAGCGCTGAGGGGTAATTTTTGCGGTAAAATTTAAAAAAATGTGTTAGTTAAGAGGGGGTTGAACCCTCAAACCTATTGTGTACACTACTATGCAGGAACAAAAGCGAAAATAGAGTACATGCAATTTTCCTTCAGACAATTAAATCTCTCCAACTATGACACACGCGACCAACAATTTAAAATAGTGTCCATTTATCGTGAGATTTATCTTCCAGATATTTTTGTAATTCCATACATTTTGCTTTCCATACTTTTGAACGTTAGTTTAGTAAAATCTATTTCAAAATTATCAACTTCTATCCACTCAAAAATTGACAAACTCGTAGGTGTTAAGTAGTGTCAGTGGTGTAGTGTGAAGTAGTATGGTGTACAGTAGGCATCTTCAACCCTTCACGCACTCGCGGGCCAACTTAATAAATTTACAATGATCTGCTGGCAACATCAATAAATTCACAGTTATCTGCAGGCCCCACGACCGTAAAAAAAAAGGAAATTTGTATAAAAAAAAAGGGAGGTTTGTTTTACAAGATTACAACTAATTCTAAGAGAAAGAGAAAGAGAGAGAGAAGAGAGAGAAGAGAGAGAGAGATAAGAGAGAGTGAGAGAAAGAGAGAGAGAGATAAAGAGAGATGGTGTTTAGAGATTCGTATATTTCAAAAAAATTAAGTGGAAGTCAAATTAATACACTCTGCAAACCTGTTAAAGATAAAAATCCACCTTTTCCCCGAAAATTTCCGAGATTTTATACTGCTAAGATTTTTTTTTTTTATATTTAAAATTATGTAAGAAGCAGGGAAATTTTTGAAAAATTCGTCATTTTCAGAAAATTTTATCTCAAATAGATATCAAGCACACCAGTGAAATAAACAGAAAACAGAAAAAAATGGCATTTTTTAATAACAAAAAACCGACAAGGCATTTTTTAAAAAATTGCCTCAAATTCAAATGAGGGACCACTAAAATGCCTTCAGTGGGCCACGGGTTGAAGACCCCTAGAGTACAGCAAGGGTGTGCTCTACGCTACGAAAAAAATCAATATTCATAGAAACGTAAGTTTATTTCGAATAATACATTATAATAAACATATGTAAAAGAACAAGAAAAGCTTATTGTTTACATCCTGACACTTGAAATCTCTTCTGTACTACTATCTTTCGTATTTCGGGAGAAATTTTGATACTTAATTATATATTATTGTGTGCCGATATGCTGGTCGGGCCTTAAAAATGTTCATTGTTGGTCTCGAATTTGACACCCCTGGTGTAAAAGTGACACCAAGAATTGTATCACGTGATAGGCATACACTTATCCAGTTTTCTCAAATGCAGACATATAACTCGTAATCTTGGACATAAATATAAGTCAATACATCCATTCTAGCCGATGGTCTAGTGTGTGTGCTTACCCATTTGATAACAAAGCTATTAAAACAAAAATGTTGAGCATTGGTCCCAACCGTTTTTGAACTGACGCCCCCTTTTCTAGGGAATATTTTGATACCGCCCCCTTCCCACCCTAGAGAAATAAAAGTGTACATAATACATGGTGAAAACAAGAGTTAAATTTCAAAAAATATTCTATTACTAATAGAAAATATATTTTTTAATATAATTTTTCTCAAGAAACCCCAATTTTTTTACTTGCGAATCTGAAATAGCTATTGTCACAAATATATTTAAATGTGTAATATATATTTTAGTCATAGATGGAATTGAAACGCTACTGAATTTCTTCATTTGAAAGAATGGAATAAAAGTTTTAGCTTACCTGTTATGAAGACAGGTAGTGGTTTCGATGATGCAAAGTAATTCATGATAAACTTTTGCTTTCAAAATAAATATAAATTGACAGTTTCAGACTTTAAAGAATCACACTTTAATTCCTGGTTAACATTTAATTGTGTTTCTTGGATAATATACGTAATGAAATGCAATGAACGAAACATTTTTCCTACTGCTCACAGACCAAGACAACACGTGCGCTACAGAAATTAAAATACACTATATCATTCAGTTTAATGTAGGTCTGATGTAATCTTTCAGTTTTTCATCCACTTCCTTAACTACCGATATTGTGAATTTTCGTACATGTTCTATAGAAATAATTTAAATACATACAATCAACATAAGGTAAACAGTATTAAAGTTTACTTTTGTTAGTACATAATCAGCGTGTTTTTTTTGTAGCCTTTTTTTAAGACTATATTTTGTTAATATGTTCAAGGTCCTACGTGCCATCTCAACGCCCCCTTATTTTCTCTGGGTCTTTTACTGCCCCCCTGAAAGCCTCAAACACCCACAAGGGGGCGTTATCGCCAACGTTGAGAACCTATGATGTAGAGTAATATTTATGTAATAAATGTATTTCCATCAAGATACTACCTTTGTAATATGTATTAAATGTCCAAAAAAGAGATAGGTTTGCAAAACCGTTAAACAAATAATTACTGAGCACTTAATTAAAAAAAATTTTTTAAGCATTTCAAGGCAAAAAAAACAAACAAAAAATCTCTTACGCAATGTTTGAGATTTCAAGAGCCAGCTAAGACGAGTCTTCCCTTTGAATTGTGTTAAAAAGAATGACTTCGGTCGTTGAGTTTATTTTCTTTTGAACAATCAAAGTTTTATTCTATTGATGTGTCACGAACAAACACGCTTTTAGTGACGTTACATATGGAATTTGCCGTTTATTCTCTTTTTGTCTTCCTGGGCGATTAAACATAAATAAAAAAAAACTTCAGAGTGATTGAATTTTCAAGCAGGAATCAAAAAGCAATCCATCAGCTTAGATCAACCAAAATGGTTATAAATCTCTTACGAAATATGTTTTGAATAAAAAGACAGCTAAAGAAGAAAAATTATATTGCTTAAAATATACGAAGGTGTCACAACAAAATATACATAAATTCATTTTTAAAACCTTGGAATAACTCTAAAATTAAAGAAATTTTGTAAAATTTAAAAAGGATTCAAGTGTCTTGACAGTCATTTCCGGTAATGTTTTCTTTTTTGCATACACGAATTCGGGAACATTCATAAAACAGACACGAGATAACACTTCAGCAAGGATTCATCCTCAACAGAAATGACATAAGCGCATTCCGTATTTTATGATATACATAGTATTTAAGGGTGAATAAATGGAGGGTTGAAACGACCCTGAAGAAATCATCTTTTGGAAGAAAAGAATGACTTGACACAATTTTTATATTGTTTTTTTTTTATTTCGTTTCATATACAATAGAACGTCGTTTATCCGAATCAATTGGGACCGGACACCGTTCGGATACGCGATTGTTCGTATAACAGAAAACCGAATGCGATCTATGCAGTATATAATACTGGACACTATACAAATAGTTAAAATCATCACATGCGGGAAACGTGCTTGAAGAGAAAGCAAACCAGATGCAAAATACCGCAATTTTACCTTGATTGTGGAAATTAATCACTTATTTTTCGCTGTACCATTGTATACCTCCGTTTTTTTTTTTCACTGTAAGGTCTCCGATTCTCTTCAGTAGCAGTATTTAAGTAGGACAGCACTCTGATTGTTGTTCGTTCCACTCCATAGCTGTCTCTAATGCAAAAAACGTGTCAGCATTTGATAGACCCTTGCTACTTTCGTTGTTGTTGTCCTCGTCTTCATCCGTTTCATCGTCGACAGGGTCGGATTCTTGTTGCACGGAAGTCACAATCTCGTCATTATTTAGCATTTGAAATCCACAGTCTTCTGCATCGCATGTCATCCAGGTTTCTACATCAACAAGAGCTCGTATACACCCTCACTTAGAAACAAACTGACCTAATATTCCACGCAGATGTTTACCAAATCGCACAGCTGAAATTCCCCAAATATCTATCACCTTGGGTTTTCCCGTCACTTTTGGCCACACAGGAAACAAATGTTGAGCATTGCACTGTTCGAAAACGTATCCGGACTTTGGTTCGGATATTTGACGCTCCGGATAATAAACGTTCGGATAAACGACGTACTTCAGTATATATACTTACAAATAAAACAAAAGCAGTGAATCTTCATTTTTAGGAGCGTAAACAAGTAATTTTGTTTTTATTTTCAAATGATTTTGTATTTCCAAAAGATTTAAAAAATAAAAATATTTTGTTCATAATTTTATAATTATATTTACTATATTAATAATTATATATTCCAATTATATAATATTTTGATATATGAATTTACATTAACCAATAAATTTAATTGCAACTCTGTTCTCATTTTTTAAAAGAGTTTATTCGAAAGAAATTATTTAAACACATTTGATCTTTTAACATTCAAGATTCTTACGAAAACAAGAGATACTTATTAAATTGATTTTGTTAATTACCTTCTTCTACAGCTGCGAATGTTTCAGAAACAAAAATTTTATACAATGAATTAAAGAAATTTTTCTTTTTCTTTATTTTTTTAGTTAATTAGATACATCCCCCCCTTTCAAGTGCGTTTCAAACTTTTTCTGGTACCAATCCAAGTTTTCTAAAAATGATTATCAAAAATAATAATTACATGAAAATTCTTAGTGAGTGAGTGAATATTAACGTCGCACTGTTCAACTACACGAGGGCTTTTGGCGATGGACAGCGTAATTTTGAACCATGGTCAAGTGACGCGGACGACACCTGAGCTGGCACCCCCTCTCCTAACTACCACATCACACCAATGGGAGGACGTTTGAGCTCTCGACAGATTTTACGTGCATCGCTCCCCTACACGGCGGGTCTTCAGTGGTACTGGGCTCGAACTCATGAGACGCTAGCCATGATCCGATCCCTTGACCACTTGGCTACCGCGGCCACATGAAAATTCTCAGTAATTTCATTAAAAAAATTATAATTTATATCATTGACAAGCAAACCATTTTGATATTAAACTTCAATAATTTACAAACAATTTTTTAAATTTATATATAATTCTGAAAAACATGTTTCTTACAGGTAAATTGATGCATAACGTTTTGCAGCACTTCACTGAAATCGACGCAAATATAAAATATCGCAATTTTTTTTATTACTTTAACATCCACGTTTACTGAAGATTTCCAAGAGATTCTCATGCATATTTTTGAAATTCAATGGAGAGCACAGACACAATTAAAAACTAAACATGCTATAATAGCAATTTCATATCTATTGTAAGTTTTAAACTTTTCTTAAGGGAGTAATTTCAAAAGTTATCGCAAAAAATTTATAAAAAAAAAGCACATGAAAAAAATATGTAATGAAAGTTTTATTTGTACAGAACACTAATAGAATGTAAAACACGGTTATTACTTCCTATTTACTTCAACGTTTATAGCTAATTTTTTGAGTAATATAAAACCAAAAAACACAACTGAAATAAAAGTATGAGTATCAAAGAAAGGTAACTTAAAAATAAAGTAGTGCTTTCAAAAATAAGGTAGTGAACCACATTTCACAAGTAACACGGTCATGAAATATGATTTCAAAAGTAACATTGTAATTTAAATTACATTCGATAGGTTATTTTTATTAATAAAAGTTACATTTCGTGCAGAAAAGTGTGTGTGTGTGTAACATTTCTTGTTTCATTTGAAAAATAAATTCAACAAGTAAAGATTTATATATTTTACGGCTCATTATTGTTAATATTTTGAGTTACAAATACACACAGGAGAATCAAAATCCTATAACAGTTAAACTTAAAGTTATACTGTTATCTAAAGTTAATTGCGTATGAGTAAATAAAAAGGTTTTGCAATTGTTTCAGGATATTTAAAAGGCAAATATCTGTCACAAGTAGGCGTGGGATGTCAGCTGATGATTTTTTAAGTCATTTTGCAATACTTCTAATTAAAAAAAAACATATGTTATATCCCTAGAGAAGTCATGAATTGGAGATTTCAGGAATATCAAAAACTCAAAATCGATAATCTGAACATTTTAAGCCTTAAATGCTTAGGGCCTCTAAAGCAGTGGTCACCAACCAGTCCGTGAAAAATCTTCGATGGTTCCCAGAAAAATTGGTACACTAATATTTTTATGAAGATTCACTTTCAAAAATGATGAATAATAAAACGTATTATAGAATATTGATTATACTCTTTCTTTTTTTTTTTCAAATCAGCTATTATATATATTTTTAGGGATATTTTTTCTGAGTTTAAGAATTTTTTAGCTACTTTTGCAAGTATATCTAGTGGCATTTGAAAGCGAGAGTTTGCCATCATGGTGAATTGGCGACATAACACTTAAGTTTGTTGTCGTCAATTAACACTTTGCGTTGCCAATTTGTTCTTGCTTTTGGTGAAGCTCCTTTTCAGTAATGTGGAAATGTAAATAGAGACTTAAGAGTAAGTGAAAATATAATTATAGTGCACTTTATAAGGATTAAAAAAAGCCGGTTATTTTAATTAATCTATAACTTTGTTACCTTCAATGGATGTATTTTCCATTAATAAAACACAAGTTTTCTAATTATTATTATATAAATAAATTTACTTTTCGTTAAAATTCATTATAGTGTGGTTCGCCTAAACATAAAATTGTATATTTAGTGGTCCCATATGAAGTTCTAAGTTTGGTGACCCACACTCTGAAGATCTTAATCCAGAACTATGCTTACATTTAATACTTTTTATTAAGGGAGCAATATGTGTATGATAATGTAGAATAAAATAAGATGTCAGTAAAAAAAAAAACTGAAATCTTTGAGGTATGTTGTCGAATGAATTTTTGAAAATCTGCATTTTTCCTTTGTTAAATCATGAGCTAAACAATGAGTCATCTCTGTAGAATCATATAGGGATTTAGTAAACCCAAACTTTGAAGTAAAGAAACGTCTTTAAAAGAAAAAAATATTCCAATAAAACTTGAAATAATTTTCTTAATAAAATTTTTTTTATGTACCACGTTTTTATAACCATTTTCATGCATCATCATCCATTTTTGAGATATAGTCCAAATTTCGAGTCTCTAACTCATCGGGAGGTTAGTTTAAAATCAATTACAAAATTCCACCCGGACAGACATACAAGAAAGCGAGTTAATAAAAAACATGGTAACCTGGGGGGTCCCTCTTTGACCCCAGAGTCACGAAATTGTATACGTAGATGCAACTCAACCCATGCTATCGACAGGCGGCCTTTGTTTGTGTAAGTTCTGGAGTTACGGGACTCTTTGTCGAAATAGGGGCCCGCCTCTTCAGGGGCACGGGTTCGAGATTAGAACTTTTTTTTCACATTTTCATGCATTGTCATCCAATTCTAAGCTATGGTCTAAATTTCAATTCTCTAGCTCATCGGGAAGTTAGTTTAAACTCAATTACAAAATTCTACCCGGACAGACAAGAAAGCGAGTTAATAAAACATCGTAAAATAACGACCCATACAAAGTAAAATAAGACTTCAAACTTCATTAAACTTTCAAACAATATTTCAACTAATACAGAAAGCAGACCATACGAAAGACATTAACAATTTTCGTAACTGTAGCATTTCTCAGCGTTAAATACCACTTACAGAAATCCATCCCTAATATGACTTTAAAATAACCAAACAGTCTTTGTTTTAGCACGCATTCTTCATCTCATAAAAATTTTTTAACAACTTAAATTTAACCTTTAGCGGAAGCTTAATCGTTCTTCACGCTTTTATTGGGGTAGATATGCTCCATTACTCTTCGAGCACTTAAAGAATGTGTTCTGTTTCGTTTAAAGCTTAAAACCCTTCCCAAATCATCCCTCTTGAAAAGAAAAAAAAATACACCGTCTACGACCTATCTCAAATATGAAAATCTAATTCCATTATTAACAAGTCAAACAAGCACTTGCGTGGGCTTGATCTTTTATCCTTATAATTCGGAATTCTCAAAGTGTGCGTGTAAATTATGGAACTATTCAAAGTGACAACCATTTGAGCATTGTTTTGCTAATCTTTCAGAGGACATAGTATTTAGGGGAAAGGGCATATTCATATCCTCCTGTATCGTTATCCAAATGTGGATTGGAATAAAAGAGTCCTACTTATGATTCTATTACAGATGATCATGGACTGTTGCCAGCGACGACTCGATAATGATGAGAAATGAAAAACAATTTCCCCCAAAATCCGCTTCGTACCGGTTCCGGCCGCTTCATGATGTTTTTGTTTGGATCCAGAAACTTAGGGTGTGATATGGCAAACACAAATATAAAGGTGTTTGTTAACTTGTTCATCAGTTTCGGGAGTATTTGGGTAAATTTGATCTTGAATTCGGTAAACAGATTTAAGGGAGATAACCTTTATCATTCGGGTCTTTCTAATATCGAATCTTAAATACATATATTTTTGATAACCTTAACATGGTGAACCGTTTAGAGTACGATTGATAACATGTGTAAATAGTATCCAACAATAAACAGGAAATAGTAGACTTAATAAGGAATAAAGTACATTTGTACAATATTTTAAATTAGCAAATTATGACGTATTTAAATGAAAAAGTACAGGATAAAATCACAGTATAGATTAAATTATATATAACCGCATTAATAGTTCCCATCTCTTAATCAAATTTCGTAATGGTTGAAGTTTGAGCAGATAGGATATCAATATTTAAATAATGTCATAGATAATACAGGCCTTGGTTATTTATGTTATGCAAGTGTATACGTAATATAAGTAGCAAAGCAAATATCTAAAATCAATAAGCATTGAATCTTAGGCAAACGATTATAAAGTACCAAAATATTATTTTTGGAAGCAATATTTTAAGAAACGGCACGATACATTTCAGTACAGAAACTTCAGAATTGGAAGTAGGTGAGTAGTTATCGGTTAAAATTTAAATCTTACATACGTAAATTTTGTAATTCTTTGAGATTTTATTTATTCCTTGGCTTAGCTGAGGAAAAGAATTAAAATGTTTTCATTTTAATGAAATAAAAAGAGAAAAAAAGAACGAATTCAAGCGAATGCATTGCGATTCAATATATTCAATTGCGTCAATATATTCATCATGTGATTTTCGAAATTCAATCTTTAAGAAAAAATACCAATTCATTATACGATCTTATTATTAATTTATATATCACATTTTTCCACATACAAATAAAATCATGCCCTCGAACACTTGCTGATACTTCACGGAATTGACTATCATATCTTATCCAGTGATGTCTCAAGACCTCTCTGCAAAAGTAGGTCCTATTTGTACAAAGTATACAGCATGTTTTATCAAATACTCAAACAAAGGGATAACCCGTTTCAAATTAATGTGAGTGACACACAATTTCACAAACCGACATGACCGACTGCCACCTTTCGACCAAATGAGAAATGATAGTTTTTGGTGATAGACCTACCCAGAATGACGGACCTGATAAAAGTAGTCTTGCCACCGTTGGCAGTTGGCATGTAATTCGAAATTCCCAATTTTTAGGAGAATATGTCGGGGAATAACATTTGACGATTAAAATTATTCGAATCATTATCTTATTGGGAGGGGCCTTGGCGGCCATGTCTTAAAACGTACTTGATCCCATGCACACAAAACGACAATGTTTTCACCTTACTGTATTCACAATTATATATATATAATACCCTCCAGTATCCTTTTAATTAAGGCCTTTTAAATATTTTTTGATTCTTTAGTTCAAGACTAGCGCGTTAATCTTAATCTAATAGTAACATTGCATCAGATAACTCGCTCCCACTCGTTTCCAACCAATCACGAATCCCGTTAGAAAGGAGTCACGCGACCTTCAGCGCCAGTATTTAAACCGAGAGCGATTTGTGCTAGCTCTCTTTGTCTTCGTCTTGTGAAATGTTGCTGCTGCTTACCGCTTCTGCTATATGTGTGTGTGTTATTCTAAATGGTATTGAATTTCATATGTCTGTGATCAGGAATAAAGGAAGATTAAAACTAACCCAGAAGAAATTTTCTGTTTATCAAGAAACAACCAACATAAATACCCATCGACAACTCTACACATAAAGAACCAACATAGATAAACACCAGTCAACGCTACCAAATACTCGCCAGATTTACTACATATACGCATAGTGAAAGTGAAAAATGCTATATATCTTAAAATAAAAAATTCTTTAAAACATGCATCTTAAATACATTACAACGATGCACTTTGACGCGTCACAAAAAGCTGGTATCAAAATTCAGAATATGAGGCTCACGTGTTACAATCACAAATACCTGTTTTGTCTGTAAAAGTTATGCCAGTCTGGTTATGGAAGTTAAATATAGATTTTTGAGTTGATGAGAATCGTACAATAGCTCTATTGTTTTCTAACCAAAATATAAGCCCTAATTCAACGAAGCAGATAAATAATTCCAGTTGTAAGTATATTACAATAAGGTAAAGGGAAAAAAACCCGTTTTAAAATAAATACACAAACAATATCTTTCGTCCAATTTAATCTTATTGTTTTAGACGTTGTGTATGGTCACTGATAAATGTCTGGGGGAAAGAACAAGGAAAATACAAGTTATAATTGGCAAATAATAAGAAAATTAATGAGATTAAAAGTTATTCATAAACATCTCGATTCATCGTTAGCTAAATATGTAGTTATGTTTAAGTTAAAAAAAAAAGGTCAACAAATGTTCTATAAACATATTAAATAATTAATTTATTCTCATTTTTACTAGTTTTTTCAAAATATAACTAGTACTTGCAAAAAAAAAGTTTGACAAACCATTCTGGCGCATTTCATTGTTTAACTCTATTTTATATAAATTAAATAATATGAATTATCAAAAGAAACTAATTAGCATATTAAAATCCTTATTTACATTTACTAATTTTTTAAATAAAATTTAATTAACTAATTTTTCAAGTGAGAACTTGAGTTTGAAGATGCAACATAGATAGTTGAATGACATAGTATTGGCGAATTTCGTGGTCGGTAATGTTTAAATTAAGCCATGACTTGTCGTCTAGAATGATAAATGTTTTTACGCATTAAATAGAATGTACTTCAAGCTCTCTAACTGAATTCTCTCGATAAATTCATCCTTCCCTCGAAATTCCACAATATACTTAAAGAAATTTTAATATAACGTGTCTTGAGTTCAGTTTTAATTTCTAACACATATGATCAATACAACTGAAGTGAAGTGAATAACAAAAACAGTTAAACATCTTTCAGTACATTTTTAATATAAAATCTGAAGTCAAATGCTCAGTCACGTGATTTTTTTTCCCTAAAAGAAGTTTAAGAGATCTAAATCATTCTTTTTTGAAACTGCGCTAAAAAGCTCATTTTTTTCCGTGTGTTGTATATTATTCATCTAATAGTAATTTTTAGCGTTTTTTTAAAATGCTACAATCCATTTTTTGTTTGATTCATGGCAATTTTCAATTTAAAAAAAAAGGCAACCTTAACAAAGCATCATAAATTTCAGTAAAATGCCAACAAATTTTTTCACAGAAATATAACTATATTTTGTTCATTTTATGGAAATTGGATAAACTGCTTAAATGAATTGAGACATAGCTTTAACTTCGTTCTATAGATTTATTCAGCTAAGAGCATGTTTTAAATTAAATGAAATCTCCGACGAGAAGACAGCATCTTTAATCTCAAAATACCAGAAATTTAAATGAAAAACCCTTATTCATACTCACCAAAAAAACGAACACGTCTCAAGAAGAATTGAAAAGAAGGAATAGATCATTCAGTCATTTTGGTGTGGTATTCTTTCAGATTATTTATGTAGTTAAATACAGTCCAATTTTCTCTGGAAAATATTCCAGGGCGGAATTCCTTTTCTTTATCGAGTTCTTGAAATTTATACCTGATTTAATTTTACTAATGTTTTCAGACAGTTTTTTAAAGCGGGACATTTTCTATTGGATACAGACTCTGAGGGATAGTAGCCCCCAGTAGGAATATTCTTACAACCAATGCTTTTCAAAATCAACTGACTTAGTGATACACAAAGCATACATGACACATTGGAATTCAAATCTAAAATGTTTTCTGCCTTGTTAATCAGCATACTAGTCATTATTCTCAGCAAAATTATTCAGAAGAAAGAAATTCGATCCCATCACACACGACAAGTTTCATGATTTGAAAAGAAACAACATAACACTTTTAACATAAAGCGGTACAAGTAAAAATCATCTAAGATTTAATCACAAATTTTGCATAAGAAAATGTTGAATCCCAGAAATAAATATATTGAATGAATTAAAGTTTTACAAGGGAAAAGATACAAAACTGATCGTAAATATTACTAATAGCTTCAGAATGTATTACGCATTCAAGCAATAATTTAGCTCTTTAATAGTTCTAATATAGTCACTTTTCTCTTTTGTGCAGAATGGTTACAATAAATGTATAAAGTCAAAAAGTGTGTGAGTTGTATTTTATTACCACTTATTACAAGTATTACTACTGTTAAAAATTGATCCACACCATATTAGATTTATTAATACAACGTTGCACAAGAGCCATACGAAAGTTCAGTGTCGAAGCATTTAGTAATTTGGAATTACAGGTAAGTAAAAACCTGATTTTATTTCTAATTTTGTTTTGTTCTTCTGATTCTCCTGTCTCTGTTTCTTATAATCTACGATTTTACTGTTAGATCAGGAAACATGATTGCATCATAAAAGTTTCATTTATTCGTGATAACAACTGGGTAAAAATTCTACTCATTTAAATTATTATATTTAGTAATAATTTAGAAGATTAGTTCTAAAATTTAAGTACATGATGTTCGATTTCTTTATTGAATTATGATTAAGTTCTCTAAGATTATATATATGCTGTTCTCTATAAAAGAATTCCGTAATTTGAATGTCTTATAAAATATTATAATTTCTCAACATACATCTATATATAAATTCAAGTGAATTTAAGATTAAATGTTTATATTTTTAACTTTTGTCTCCATAGCATTTGAAACGACAAAAAAAAGAAGAAAACAAAGAATGATTATATACAAAAATAACTTGAAATAACTTTGGCTATATTAAATATTCATAAATAAAATTAAAACCAAAACCTCTTCTTCTCTATCTATAAACAAGTTACAGAAAAATTCTTTTGTAACAAAAAAGAAACCGCTTTAAAAGGGAGAGTTTTTGATTCAATAGGTAAAGAATATTTTTATTCACACTCTTGCAAAACATTTTTAAAAATTCAATTATTTATCCCATATCCTTTTTTTCTTTAATATACTTTAATTCAATTTACAGCGTGCAAACTGAAATGGAAATATATTTAATTCACACTATTTCCTTTATTTGTTAAAAAAAGGCAATGAACTTAAATTTTTTTGCGCTTTCCGTTGTCAATACTGAATTTTCCATCTACGTCATCACTACGTCACGATAACCAGTCAGGAAATTGCCAATCACATGGTGTTTCCATGACCAGATTCAATCTTTCTCGCGTTTTCGAATAATTTTTATTTTTTGAACAGCATTTAACGCGTTTATCGAGTTTAATAATACATTGGGTAAACTGAATGGAATAGAATAGATACGGATAGTGATGTAATAGTTAAAAGAAGTTTTTTTCCTTGCATCAACTCTAATCTGATGTCTTGTCAATCTTGCTGCGTTTAAGGTCGGAAAACCTTAAGTCCAAAAGGAAATGCTTTGTTAAAAACAACCAAACCGAATGAAATTCGAAGGTAGCAGCAGCTTTTTTAACTTTTTTGTCTGGTACTTCAAACCCAAAATGTCAAAAGAGTAGACATTTTTACCCCACCTTACACTAAGGTATCCAATGACACATATAAAAATAACACAAGTTTTCACAGCTGTACGTTGTGCAATTAGTTTGTTTTTCAACGGTTTTTGTTTAATTTTTGTTTGGAATCCAGGAAGGAATACGAAAACAAAAAAATCTCATGAATAAGGAAAAATAATAAAAGAAACGATCGTAAGATATGTTGAGAATTTCTTAATTTATTCGAAAAAGAAAAATTTAATTATTCAGTAGAATAAAGAACAATAAGACAACTATTACAAGTTCTCTTTTTTCTTAATACAAAAGTACATGCATTAAATAAAAGAAAAATGATGCTAAATTCACACTTCTTGTGATACTTTTAGCATTTTAAAAGTTTCTCAATTTATATTGAAAACATATATACACCCCCGAGGATATTAATAATCCAATGGATACAGCGTGCAAATACAAAACTGTAATTAACATTTTATCATAAAAATGCATATTTTAGACAAAAAAATTTTTGCGGTATTTGGCTACGTTCGGAACAGTTGTTTTGTAAAGTGCTTGAATGAATATTTTTTAAATACTTAGTATCAGTTGAATAAGAATATACTTATAAAATTGCTTTAAAATATTATAACAAAAATTATTTAAATGCAATTTTTTAGTAAAAAAACGAAGAAAAATAATCCATTTTCAAAAAATTCTTTTTTTACGATGTCTTGTTAAATCTCAGATTTCTCTACAGTGCCTGAACTAGAATTTTTGAAACATTTTTACATTTTCAGAATTATTAACAATTTAATTAATAACCGGTGTTTTTTTGTGAAAATTTCTCAACCCTAATACGCTAAAATATGAATAAATCCGCTTCTAAATTCTATGTTCCAGAAATCCTCTGTAGAGAAGTCTGAACTATTCATCGACAAAATATTGTAGGAGCCTTTTTCCCACATATATACATATACATAAAAGAATGCTTTGAAAATATGTCATTTTTTTCTTAATTTTTTTTGCCAAAAAATTGTATTTTAAAAGTTTTCTATTGTAATAATATTTTTAAAACTATTTTATATGATATTCTAATTCAAGTGACACTAAATATAAAAAAATTATTCATTAATATGCTTTTGAAAAATCATGATTACGAAGGTAGTCAAACACCTCAGAAATAACATACACATCACTTATAAGCACAGCAAATATATAACGGTGCCATTTTTTATAAAAATTATGAAATAATTTTACAAAGAATCAACCATATTACTTTTCTTAAAAACGTAGAAGAAAATTATTCACAACTTTTGCAGCGTTATTATTCCTATACTGTGACACTTCAAGAAGTTCAATTTTTTGCTTACGCAGAAACATATTTACCACACTCAGCAGCCGTAATCTTCGGTAAAATCAGTTTTATGGAAAAAAATATTTGTTTTCAATTGGAAAACCCTATTACCATCAATGACCTTAAAAACAATCAAAACAACCTTCTATTTTTAAACATAAAGCCGATGATATAATTTTTACGCAAACTAGTTGTCTGCTTATAGATGATTTATCACACATATAAAGGTTGTACATCATTCGTAATTTTACAATAAAACCGCGTGGCGTATCCTCATAAACGAAACGCAAGTGGAATAAAAACATCATTCTGGGGGGCACCTGCGGATAATCTGAACATCTGGATCTCACCTTGGCAATCATCCAATGCTTTTCACGACAGTGATTTTAATTCAGCAGGGTATTTATCGGATTTCTACAAAAGGAAAATGTTTATTATGTTTCAGATTCTGAAATAAGATTGATTTTGAAGTGCATAAATCACATACAGTTGCTTTTGAAAAAGACTCTATAATGTTTGAACTTTTTCTTTCACAGTCTAAATGTGATATCCTCAGCAAAAAAAACATGATGTATAATAAAACCACATAAATTTTGCGCATCATTTTTTTGAAAATCTGACTAATAATGTGTGCAGTAATGTATAAAAGGTTTATTTGTTTGATTTTTACTAGGAAAATTGGAAAAGTTATTTATTAAATGATGGAATCAAAAGAATATGTTGCATTTGATCAAGACCATAATCAAAAGAATTGTGCTGCAAGCCACGTAACATGTAAAACAATTTCTAGTAACAATATAAAATCAGACGATAACGTTACATACAGTAATCGATTGAATGAAAATAAATCGGTTCCACAGTTATTGTTGCCACTCTGTCAAATGTAATAATTAATTACTCCTTTTTTAAGTGTTTGAATTTTCCCATCGGATAGGGAAGGGTGCGCTTAAAAATCCCTTTCGTAGAGATTACCAAGAATCTGTTGCTCGATTTGCAACAAGGACTATATTATAATTTGCCCCCAACTTTAATTTACCTTTTTTACCATTACATCATACATTTTTGTTTTAATGACGCATTTGTTTTGAAATAAATCTTCAGACGATCAATTTGTTATTATTTATTTACATTTAAGGTTATAGTTAAAATTTCTGTCAAGTAAGAAGATATCTTGCAAATTTGCAACAGTTTGCAAATCTTATATCCGTTTCTAATTAGAATGCATTTTTAAAACGAATTTTTGTAAAGATCTCCCTTTTTATGTTGATTATTTTTAGAAATGCAATGGAATTGGTGAAAATCCAAAGAGCAGCTGACAAAATAACTTCCATAAAAATATTATTTTTTAGAAATGTAAGCGCATCATATTGAAGTAAAATGTTTTGCTGAAATCGAAGATAACTTTAAGAATAGAGTAGTAACTTATAAATAATTCAAATGCTGGAATTATAACGAATATTCCATAATTTGAAGCTACTGATCAGTAACTATTTCAAAGTTTACGCTAAACTGTTCCCAGTCAATTGTTTAAAAAAAAAAACAGATACGCGGAACACTTCCAATTAGAAAAATGTTTCAGTTTTGATATAACTTCATATATTTATCACACATATACTATATAGCTTACAAAAAAATATTTTAAGTTTAAAATATCCAGTAAAAGCTCATTTTTTTCACTTAAATAATACAATTGATTTCAACTTCGAAAGTTAAAAAAAAATGGACAGGAAAAAGAATTTGAAACCCATTTTGTAAAATAAATATTTGACTGATTGATTGTTTCAAACGAAAATGGAAAGAACATTGAAAGATATTGCTGTTCATATGCAAGTGAAAGAGAACTTTTTACCTAAAAAAAGTACCCAAATAATGTCTGGTGTTTTAATAATCAGTGAAGAGAGATCCAGTTTTTATAGGTATAAGCAAAGTCAGAAAAATGTTGCAAGTCAAACAAATCAACAAAAAGTAAACAGAAATATGGTTAGAGAAATTTATAAAGTAGGCGTTTCCTCTTCGATTAATTGTCAGGAAATTGAAGCGGAATAAAATAGATACGAGATACTGGATATCATATTTTTTTCTTACACATTGGAATGTGATTTTTCCTATTGATAATTAACAGCTGTCGAATACATATCCGCCCACTTTTTTATTTTTATAAAACATTTCCGAAGAAACATTTTTTGCATCCAAAATCAAAACACTTTTATACTACTATCAAGGTATAAGTATATTCCCTTTTCGTATTTTTCTTAAAATAAACCTGTATTTAGAATCTTTAATTATGTTTCATGTATTTTATTTCATCTAATTAAGTATTCACAACAGAATAATTAAAGTTATTCAAGTGAAGTGAAAAAAATAAAAATCTTTGGAACGGTATTTAAGTTTAATCAGCGCACGTGATCGTACCGGTTTAAGAATATATGATGAGTGGATAATTGATAAGAGGGTGCTAAGTGATATTATCAATTAAATGATAATAAATAATAATTTAACACTTCATTTCCCACTCAGACTCCATCAACACATCATATAAATATTTTACAAATGAGAAAGGAAAGTAAAAAAAAAAAGAAAGAACGATGGAATTTTTTTTATGGCTGTGGATTTTTATTAACTCATTGAAAATGGGCTCAATTCATGACGGTCACGTGATACCGACAATCACGTGTCCTCCATTGAATTCATAACTGACAATAAGCTAACTTTTATTTGTTCTATTTGTAAAATTTAGATGAAATTTCAAATTCTGGAATTCGTCAACGATTTTCAAGAAAAATAGAAAAAAATTTTATCAAAAAGATATTAAAATTTTTTAAAAAAAACTTATCTAATCATGTTTTTTTAAATCAAGTGTTTTTTGCTTATTTATGTGGGTTATTATTGTTGAAAAAATTGTTCTTTTTAAAAGAAAGTTTCAGCAAAAAGCAAAAGTTGGCAACAGCAAAGCATATGAGCCCAGTAAGCAAGAAACATGATTGCATTTGTCATGTGATTATGACGTCACTTGAACTTATGAACTGATTGACTAGAAACACGTGATTGTAGTCATGGGAATGACGTCCATTGTATGGGACGAATCACAGATATGTTTAGAAATATCTTACTGGAAAAAATTTAAGAGGTTTAAAGAATTTGAAATACATTTTTCCAAGCAATTAATGCAAGTTTATGCGATTTGAATGCAAAATAAACCTATACTCTTTACCAGGGGTGGGCAGACTTTTCCCGCGGGTACGGGATACTTCTAATTTTTTCAAGGTGTTGCGGTCCACCCAGTGGCGTAGGTTTAGTGAACTAAAAGAAAGTATGCAATACAGTTGGACCTCCATTTTACGAACGTTTATTTTATTAATTTCTCTACTTCGCGTACTTTTTCACGGAACCAAGAACATTTTACGCTTTTCTTCGTAAAATAGCCTCCAAATAGCGAAGTGCATTTTCTATTCATCGAAATTTTCTCTTATTATTCGATTTTTTCCTTCCGTATTTTTTTAAGATACCTTATTTACTCGGATCTAAGCCGCACCCCCCCCCCCCAATGTTAATGCTACTGAAAATTGCGTGTGGCTTAGAATCGAAGGGAGGAAAATGGATGGATATTTATAGCAATTCTATATACAGCTTCATGCAAGTTTTAATACTGATAAAATAACTAATTATTCAGTTATTTTAGTTTTCCTTTTGAATTTATTTTTATTTCGTAAAACTGGACATCGATAAATTACATTTTAGACTATTTTTCAATTTTCACAAAATCTTGAGAATTTGGGGGTGCGGCTTAGAATCGATGGCGGCTTAGATTCGAATGAATACGGTATTTCCTGACCTTCGTATGATAGATTGATCATTAAGTCTTAGTGAAGGCGGTCACCCCAAAATGTGTTGGCGGTCCACCGGTCGATCGCGATCGACTTAATGCCCACCCTGGCTCTTTACTGTAATAGATACTGTTTTAACAGACAAATATATATACAGTAAAAATCATTCCATTATATAAAAAGATGAGCTTTATTTTGTACAGGACTCAGCAAAATAAAGAAAACACTACGATTTAGGTGTGATGAGACATTTTATGGAAATATTAGCCACTTTTAACAAAAAAACAAATATGTCGCTTTAGCTTTATGTTTACGCTTTAGCTCTTGTTCACATTTCAACATCCATACAGTTCTGACGCACGCGGAAGTTACGCTGAAGAAAATGCTCGACATTTTACACTTTTGCAGCGAGAAACCTCAAACGATCGTAAAAATATTATTTCAAAGATAGATTTTAAAGCGGAAAGTCGTTACTTTCATCTGTTGAATCATCCGAAGGAATATTTTATAGTTCACGGGCACTGACCATACGGATCATCCACAATAACCTCAGATTTTACGAGCTTTTTTTTATAAAGAGATCTTTGTGTGAATCATACTCATACACCCTCCAAAATCTTGCGGGGTCATAAAATTATAACTTTCTATGCAGCAGATTTATGCGCAATTTTTTTTAAAAGTTTTACAACACTTCAAATCCCACAACATGCTGGGAAAATTAAGAAGAAAAAAATATTGGAAACTTGCGACTTTATCTTAGTAGTAACTAAAAAAAGCTCTCTGCTTTTCTGTTATGTTGACTATATACATTCCGAGACTTGCTTTAAAAATATGTTTAGCTCGTTATTTTAAAAAAAAAGCTTCAACAAGGCACCATGACACGAATTTTAAGAATTCTTCAAAAAAATAATTCGAAAGTAAAACAAAGAAAAAGCAAATGGTGTCGATTTTGTAATAAAACAATCAAAACAGAAAACAAATTAACGATAAAAAAAATTAGTGGTAAGATATTCAAATAAAAGAAAATGATAAATTATTAAATTAAGCTATAAATTATTTTAAAATAATTTGTACGTAATGCAAAGTAACAGTAATTCGCGGGAATATCAAAATCTTTAGACGGCTCAAAGCATGACAAAAATGATGCCAGATTAGAAAAAAAAAGTTTGAAGGAATCGAAATAAAAATGGCGACTTCAAAAATATCTACATTTTCGAATAACGATAATATATTCAGTTATTTTTCTTGGAACTCCCAATTGCATTATGAATGTGTAACATATCTATTAATAATTTTTTAAATTAATATTTTAGGGTTTTATCTTTCAAGAATTGGTTTAAGCACATTTGATGGCTATTATTAATTATTTTCTTTCAAATGCAAATATTTCTCATTCGTTTATTTTCCAATCTAAACATCTTTTACGCAAATTTAAAAATCTATAAGTGTCCAACTGTTTCTTTTTTACAAATAACTTTCTTGATCTGATTGAAATTCACAATTCTTGAACGGAAAGTTTAAATCCTACATTGTAATAACAGAAGACATTTTCATCACATGTTGCTCGTAAAAGCGATTTTTCTGCTTCTTGCATGTAGTCGAGATCAACACTTGCGTGCAAAGTTTACGTACATTGAAGGATTTTTTTTCTTTTGAATTGGATGCTTAAATTTTTGACAGAATTGTCGATCTCGTAACAGCTGCATTTACGATAGATTTCGTCAGCTGCATAAAGTTCACAATCAGCGTCACACAGTACTTATTCTTTATCATACATCGAATTTGTAATAGAGAAACAAGCCAAAATAATTTGACAATTTTTCTATTCATAACTCAATGTCGATGTAAAAATAGAAAAGTATATATATAACTAGATTTTATATTCTCAGAGATGTTATTTTATTTAGGGGGATGGATTAATAACATACTATAATTATACATATCGTGCTAAATAAATCTAATAGCTAAGTGTTTCCGCGCGTATTGTAAAATATTTATTTCTATCTAAATTTATTTGCAAAATATTTGTTTTCAACAAATTTCGAATTAAATTATACAGCAGTTATACAGTATCTAGTTATAGTTACAATAGTATTTATACAGAAAATTCTCTTCCGCATTATTATCGTCTGCTTTATAATTCAATAACTCATGTAACTCTAATTTTTATCTGATTATTTCATTTACTTGCTGATAAATAATCGTCTGCTGTTAAAGTTACGTTGCTTAAGTTGGCATCTTTTGTAATTAATTTAAATATATTTTTCAATAGAACTGTAATACATAATCGACGCAGGTTAAACTTAATATGCAATTAATTTTTGTATATTTTTGAGTTATCATTCATCTGGAGATCTTTTTGATCATTTGAGTGATTATAAGAATAAAAGGCGAGTGCCCGTGTACAATAGATTTGGTTATTCACACTAAGCGTGCGCTGATCATATGTATTTTTCGCGCGCTAGAGCTCAACCAATCAGAATACAAGCTTACAATGTTCCAATTTTATCTACGACTAACTCTTTTTAGTCTGCTTTCCATAGTGATTTAATCATTTTGATCCCGGAACTTCCGAATTTAATATAATTTTTTACTCTTAACTTTTAGAATCTTATTTCTGAATAATACATAAATATGCATATTGTATTGATATTTGATACAGGATGGTAAATGAGTTAAATGTGACTTTGAAATCTGTAAGTTAAGCTAAATTTTTTTAAATGAATGTGGGTTCTAAACTTAATGATAATATAATTTAAATTAATCCAGTCTTATTAGTCAAATGAACATGGTAGCATAGTCATCAAGATAACAAGAAAATGCTAAGTGCACTGAAGAAAATTTGTGCCAACAAAAAATATATATTCAAACAGTTAACTAAACTATCCTATATAAACTATTATTTAAACACATATTTTTTTGATAAAAGCATTAATACCTTTCCAGAAAAGAATTTTGAGTGTTTTGGTTAGGTTTATTTATTCCATCAACATCTTACCTTTCTGTGTCGTATAAATCTGATGAGTAAAATTATAAAATTGATCGCTTTTTTATTGATAGTTCTTGTCCTCGTTGAATTTGCGTAAACTATTATTTACTCGGCAGGAGGAAATAATAGTTAATTACTAAAATCTTTCTTCACGGTCTTTTCCACCAAACTCAAATATTTTCCGTACTAAGGATGAAGTGACCTTTTAGACGACGCCGCATAGGCCATTTTACTTATTGGGTGTCGCGTATTGGATTTGAGTGAACAAAATATCAATGAAAAATACGCGGCACTGAATAAAAAATGGGAGTCTGTCTCAATCACAGATAAAGGCTCATGGACACGGAAAATAAAATATTTAATCCGGACGAAATGCTCTAAATCCCAAACTAGTTCCGAAGGTCACGTGGTTTTCATAGAGACATTTGTGCCGTTTATTTATGTTGACGGGTAATTAAAATTCATATTTTCCATTGGCTAAAAAAAATCTACGTATAATTTACTCATTTTTTTAAAAAATAAAATATTTTTTAAATTAAATAAATATAAATATTTTCAACTTTTCGATGTTTGATAATTCTGTGAAGTATCTTATAAACTAATTATTTCAATCCTAAAATGGAGTTAAAAAAAATTGATAGCATTTGCAGAAAATAGGATTTAAATAGAAAAGTGAAAAAGGATTTCAAAGATTTCTAACATTAACTACTGCCACGCGGATTTTAGAATTTAAATACTAAGTCATCCTTGAACAGATTAATACTATTACTTGAAAGTCAAAAGAGAAAAAAGTCAAAGAACTAATGCTAATACGCTTTTCTGAGCATTTCTATTCATATTTTGAAATTTTGAACAGGTTCAATATTAGTACGTAAGTGAAAAGTTTATTGATGTGAACAAATAAAAGCCTTAGCCTTTTATTATTGCAACGTAATGAAAGGCAATTAATAACACATTCTCTTAAAAATATTGTATCACATTTTTCGACAAAATGACAGACATTTTGAAAAAAAAATCTTTGTTTTTAAAAAAATATTTTATCATTTTTATTATTCAATATCTACTCTATTAGCTCACTCTCTCCTATATATATTTATATATCTTGTTCACTTTTTCAGTAGTTGATAAAATACTTTCTATTCATCCAATCAAATTCAAATAAATTTTTTTAAACTTGTAGTGGATGACACTTGATGTTCATAGTTTTTTCAAATATTATTGTTAGTTATTCATTAATTACTGGTTAATTAATTAAATTAATTACCGGTTTTCGACGCCGACTTGGATTCGTCTCCATTGTTGTAACAATGTAACAGTTAAAACAATGACAATAGTTGGCGTCAAAAACCGGTTTTTCAGCCAAACTAGCCAAACCGAATGTTACAACAACACAGACAAATCACATACTCTTTTTTCAATTCCTACTATTAGTTCATTCTCTCCCTATATACAGATATATCTAATTCAAGTTTTCAATCGTTAATAAAATACTTTCTATTCATCCATTCAAAGAGGAATTGGCTTAAAATTTTTTTTTGTATTACTTGTTTTTTTAATGAGATGCAAACTGTGTTTTTCAACCCTTAAAATTAAATATGACAAATTTTTATATTAAAATCATAAATGAAACAGAAATTAACGTCTAAAATTAATAAACCAACCAGTCAAGATATTTTGATGTTTTGATTTAAAAACATAACTCTAATATTTTATTACTATAAATTTTAAGCCGAGAATGAGGCATCTAAGGATATTCTCAAAATATCGATCAGTAATTATTAGAGAAAAATCAATAAACAGAAAAATTTAAAATTTAGAATGACTCGCACACAGCACTGAGTTAAAGGGCAACACATCAACGAACCTTGTAACAAAATACATGCGATTTTTTTGAATTGTAGCTATAAATGTAATTAATTTATTCCATTTACAAAAAAAAATTATTTAACAAAACTATTAACGTCGCATTATAAATCAACTCGAGGGGTATTGGCAACGGACCTCGTAATTTTTAATCTCGGTCAAATGACCACCTGAGCCCAGTACCCCTTCTTAACTGTTTAACACATGTACAAAAACTGGAATTCTTTCGGTTATTACAATAACACCTCCAATAAAAAATTGCTTGATTATAAATCTAGAATAAATTCTAACGCTTTTTTCATAAAATTTAAGCACATTTCCATAAATACGCAGTTTTTCCTTTTGATGTTTAAAGTCAAATATTTATTAAGCATTTTAGTTTCTATGACGAATTACATAAAGCATGTTTTATGTAGAAAAATAAAATTGGACTGATTTAGAGAGATACTGAAAAATATAGTAAAACCCACACACATTGTTCTCATGATACACATAACTAGAAGCAGAATATAAAGCTCATTTTATAGTGTTCTCTTAATATATAACTAGAAGAACAATATATGTAACATTAATTTTATAGTGTTCTCTTAATATACATAACTAGAAGGACAATATTACATCAATTTTATAGTGTTTTGTTTATGCACATAGCTAGAAGAATATAACATTAATATTGTTATGTTCTCTTAATATACATATAACTAGAAGAACCATATAGCATTAATTTTATAGTGTTCTGTTTATGCACATAACTAGAAGAATATAACAGTAATATTGTTACGTTCTCTTAATACACATAACTAGAAGAACAATATAACATTAATTTTATAGCGTTCTGTTTATGCACATAACTAGAAGAAGATAACAGAGTAATATTGTTACGTTCTCTTAATACACATAACTAGAAGAACCATATAGCATTAATTTTATAGTGTTCTGTTTATGCACATAACTAGAAGAATATAACAGTAATATTGTTATGTTCTCTTAATACACATAACTAGAAGAATAATATAACATTAATTTTGGAGCATTTTTTCTCGATGAAAAGGAGTGTTCCATTCCTCATTTGTTAGTAAAAGGCAAAGATAGCATCGGAAAATTTCTGAGCCAAACATAAATTATACTTGTAACTGAGGCTCTATCAAAACTAACCAGTAAAAAAATATAGTGGATGTGGAAGCTGAAAGTGAGAACGATTCGAACCCATCTGGGAAATTTTAGAACCGAGAGATGAGACGGCTCCGAATTAGGAATCAGCCATTTCATTGGTCAATTAAGGTCAGAAGGTCGAAGGATGGGGTGCTGAGTATAAAAAAAAAATTTGGGAGTGTCAACCACATGTAGAGTCTGGAAATTGTTGATGAGGAAAGAAGATAAGGGGATCATGAAAAATAATGAAGTGAAATCAAAGCTCGTTATTAAAAGATGTTTGAAAAAGATCAGTTCAATAAATAAAAATGCAATGTAGGAGGTGTGGCACATTGAAAATCATATATTTTAAGTGCTGTATTGTTTTAAAGACAAATCTACATTTAGTAAGTACAAAGGAATTATCACTGGGGATCCTTTATAAACCTAAAAACAAAAATACAATTCCACAAGTGTGCAAGAAATACGAAATAGCTAACTAAAATATCAAAGAAACAATGCGCCGTTAAATAACGCGCCATCACAATATTCTAAAAAAAATATTTTCATTCGGTGCTATATGTTTTTTTTTATCAATAAGTTTCAAAATGGGTTGTTTTTGTTAAATACAGGGAGAAGTAAAATGTATTAGAAGCAGCTGCTGAAGGTCAGTCAGAGAGCTGACAAGAAACACAAGTAGATGTCATAATGCCTTCCACGGAAAGGTTCTAACCGTTTTTTATTTCACATTTTAGAAATATCAGTTACACGACCACATTTTTTCAAAGATAAAGAGGTTTATTTTCAAAACAAAAACGTGTTTGGTAATCCTAGATAAAAATTATAAAACTTTTATAAATCAAAATGCGATTGTAAATGCAAATATGAACAAAAAATGGCAAATACTAGATCAAATTTTCACTGTTTTTCTGTATGTTAATAAAACTAAAAATGATTAATTTTTAATGATAGGCTATAGATGCATAAAATTGGAACTTCTATAATAAGAAAAAAGTACACACAAATCGCACAGCAATTTTAAAATATTTAAAAAAAAAGTTTTAAAATGAAATTTTTAAATTTTAAAAAGATATGGGCTAAAATAACGGTATTGATAAACAAATAATTACTTTATGAAATTCATTAAATTATTTTTTTATTATGTTGATACACCATAAAACTAAGGTGTATTAACATTTTTGATTTCAACTTTAAAATCAGAGGTGAAGAACTAACGGCTCACGTGCCACATGCGGAAAGCAGAGATTTTTTTGTGGTCCGCTAAATAGTCAGGAAACCAATACAGGTAGCGCGCGACATATATCTGAGAGTAAAGTTTGTCTTGAATAGAAAAGTGCGATAGGGTACATTTGTCTCATTAAACTGATTCTAAAATTAAATGTGCTTTTTCAAGCTAAGTAATTAACACAATAAATAAGTGGAATAAAACTATCATTGTTTTATTTACTTTATATTTATTGATTTTCATAGTAAAATTTATGTCTTTTCTGAGATGCAAAGTTAACTAATAAACGCAATCATTTAAAAGGGGTGACCCTCCGGTATCATCCACTTCCCCAATGTGGTCCTGGAGCCAAAATAATTGGCCCCCCTTGTATTAATTTATACTTATCAAATATTATGTTTTGCGTTGGGGTGGGCACGGATATTATGTCCCATTTTTTAAGTTAATGTTCAATGTACTTGAAGTATTATTAGCAAAATCAGTATAGTTTACAATAGAAAAACTTAAAAATCATTAAAAGTAAAAAAATTAGCATTATTATCAGTAGCTCTATCTTAAGAAAAAGTGTTTGTCTTTTACAAAAAACTTCACGGCGACACTTCATAATTTCGCCACCATTTATTGAACAGAAAGTAGAAATCGATTCAGTAGTTATAATTAACTCCTAGAATTGCGTTCTTTAAATAATTCATATACTTATACGTACTATTAATATATTAAAGAATTATTTACATCCTTTTTAATAAAAAATATCAACACATACAGGAGAATGTTTACTATTCAATAATCATTCTAATTAGCTATAACGTAAAATTTCGATGCATAAAAATATTAATTACAAACTCGAAAAACTATATAATTTTTTATATAAAAACACTACAAGTTCCCAACTTTCAAACAGAGTTTAAAAATAAAGCCCTCGACATATTTAAAAGAACAAATATTAAAGAAAAATACGAAACAAAACTCTTACCTTTGCTTACTATTCTTTCGTATGCCCTTCAGCATATTCTCCGATTCAGTATGGATAGAGCGACCGGCTCTAAATTCTATAACTCACGGCATTTTTTTTTATTTCATAATATAGTCACACGAAACTGAAAATGAATATTCGAATATTCCAACAAAAATAAAAACACAAATGCGCCAACATGAGTGAATAAAAGGTAGGCTAGGGACCGCAGAGAACTGTATACGTCGGCTCCCCGTAAACATTGTCCGAATATTTTTTTTTAACCGACTGGCTATTTCGATTTCGTCTAGACTTTGTCAAGAAAGACCAATTACTGCAGAGAGCCTTATGCACTTCTGATTGGCAGACTTGGGGGCGATAGTGAATCCGGGAAAAACCTTCAGTGTCCCGTGACTCAGTTAATCGATTGGCGAGTTGGCATAAACCAGAGATGAGCCCCCGTTCCATAAATCTTTTAAAATGATTTCTAAAAGGTCTATATTAATATATAGGGACGGTTATATTAAAACTGCGGCGGCGAATCCTACGCATATTTTTTTTTACAACGGACGACGCGTTTTGGGTCAAGTACGAGATGCTTTGAAGAAATACATAGATATATTTATTCTTTGGGGGGAAAAAAATGTGCACTGTATTATGAAAATTAATTTATACAGATACAAGAAAAATTGTAGATTTGGAAGTCCACGTAAATAGATAGACAAGATATAATGGGCCATATTTGGTTCGTTAAATATTTTAGAAAACACTTTTCTCTCTATATACAGAGTGATTCGCTACCAGACTGACTAACATGCAGAGTGTATAGAGCAGGGAAGGGGGACCTTTATAGGTCAACGTGCCATTTTTTTTCTAAAGAAGTGTTTAATGAGGTACGGACGTGCCGTCAAACAATTTTTTGACATGCGAGTATTGGGAAAATAAAACTTACATACTAACAGCTCAAAACTCTTTATTTACTACGAAAAAATACCTTTAGTACTGTATAGTTGTAGATGTTTTAGTTACTCATGTAATTCAAATTAAAGTAACATTAGTCCGACTTCTCTTGTTACAAATAGCTTATATTAGGATTGTAAGGTGTTACTTTTAGTAGAATGCATGCTCAATTGGAGTCATCTGCCAATCAGTTTTTAAGCAATTATTTTTGCTGTGGTTCGCTTTTTTGACAAAAGGATTTGCGATTTATTTCAAAACTCCGTTTTACACAGATGTTCTGCACACGACTATTCCAGAACATAAAACACACACCGCTTTGTCTCTTTTACTCATTATGCCATATTTCTAGATTCACCAAGTTTGAAATTCTCTGTCACACTTTCTATCTTACACTTTTTGTTCTTTTGCTAATCTAGCCATGTTAAATAATAGTTAAAAACCGTAAATATACCGTTTTCCTGAAGATGTTCTGCATAGCACTGTTCCAGAACAAAAAACACTCACTGCTTTGTTGCCTTTACTAATCACATGCTATATTTCTAGATTCACCAAGTTTGAAATTCTCTGTCACACTTACTATCTTCCACTTTTTGTTCTTTTGCTAATCTAGCCATGTAAAATAAGTTAAAAATCGCAAATATAACACAAACTTTAAAATACAATCGTGTCAACTAAATTGATTATTGCTATGCGTAGACAAACTTTACATCATATGCAACTGTAGTCCACGACGTAACTAAGGCACAAGAATAACAAACGAGTTTGCTGCCCACCGCCCCGCGACCGATCACTCGCATTGGTTCGTAATACTTCATAGTAAACTTTGTTATTTAGAAATAAAATGCAAACCATTTTGATCGCTGGCGTGTACAAAATATTGTGTCGCGTGCCACTGGTTCGCCTTCCCTGGTATTGGGGGGAGGGGGTACAGAGTCGAGTCGGAATCACACAGGAAGGCTTGGTCGCAAATATCGTAGTTGTGAGCTATGGTGAAAAGAAGTAGAGAAAAGGAACAGAAACAGCAACAAATTTATGGCACAGAAAACATTTTATTTAAAGGTTGTACTACAACAGGTGTTCGAGAAAGCATGGACTTCTTCCCCTGGGGTCACATAAAGAGTTTTGTGTACGAGACCAGAGACGTCTTAAGGCATGGGCCAACTGGGCGGGCCCAGGGCATCACACTAGGAGGGATCCTCGTTTTGTTTTTGACTCGGTCTTAATAAGTCATGACCCGGATACTTTTCATGGTCAAATATTATTCCTATACATATTCTCCAAAAAACAAAGAATTTCAAACTGATAAAAGTAGCAAGATTGTATTATTATGTGATGATCGTTGTCCATGTCTAGGCCCAGGCTAATACCATAAGCAATCATTCAACTCATTTAGTTGAAATGCGGCCATAGTTTGAGCCGGTTTGTGCTAAGACTTAAGATTGTGAATCGTGCACATTTATGTGATTCAAATTATCGTTTGAACGAGTATTTGACAATGCATGCTATATACTGTCTACTTTTAAAGATCTAAGTTAGGGCTTACTTTTGCATGGGGTCCAGGGCCTCAAAAATCTTAAGATTTCTCCGGGGCCCAAAGCCTCAAAGAACCTTAAGACGTCCCTGTACGAGACGCCCGTTCCATCAGTTGAAAACCTCATCGTTAGAATATCTGCAGCTACCGAGAAGATACGTGACATGCCAGGATCTTCCAGAATGTAAAGAATTCCATGCAGCGCCCCTGTCAGACGGCTTCTGATTGTAATTAAGATAAAACTTTCAATAAAATGATTTTGTTTCATTAATGGGTTGCTGTTTTTGTTCTTTTTCTCTTCTTCTTTGCACCACATCTCGCAACTACGGCCTTTGTGACCCCGCATTCCTAGTCCTCTCAGTACCCTCTACAAACTTAAAAATCCTGTTACACATGTTTAATTTATTAATGCACAACCATAGTCAAATGACGTGGACGACACCTGAGCTAGAAAACCTCTATAAACATCGCCACCACGCCAACGAGAGGACTTTGAGCCTCTACAGAGTTAACGCACATCAGTCCCATCTACACGGTGGGTCTTCAGTGGCAAGAGGTTTCGAGCGAGTCGGCAACCTAGGCCGCTACCTGGATCATTGGCCACCTCGTTCACGAAATTTAACGGGGAAAAGGAAATTAAAGAATAGTAGCACAATGTTTCAAGGACATTGGATACTGAACACGAAACAATTTAGTTATCTTTTTCGATACATACATGAGGCCGCGATGTCCGAGTGTTCATGGTCACGAACTCATGGCCGGCAAGTCGTAACACTGAAGATCCTAGAGTAGTGGGGCTACTGCACGATAAAACTGTCATGGCAACTTCTCTCTTCGCGGTACAATGACAGAATCCCTTTCTCGCCTGTGGCACTTGCGCAGACGCAGTACCTCGGGTCAGTCTCGTTGCCATCTGGCATTTTACAAATGACGTCCATTACATACGTTAATCAAAAACTAAATCAAATCGGTATATACATTTCATTTTTGTTGCTGTATATTTTCACCCCCTCCCCTTAATTATGTAAATTTGTATTGCAAGTGTCATTTAAAAATATGCTCCATAACATCAGACCTCAAGTCACAGTTTTTTAAATTTAAATAAAGCGAAACAGAAAATTAATGTATTAATATTTCCTTAAAGAGTTCTTAAATATACTTTCGACCTTTTAGTTAAATAATACAACGGAAATTTAAAACAAAAAGCAAATACTTTTTTAACTCAATAAATATACGAAAGAATACTGAACAAAGAAAAAAAATATATAGCGAGGTAAATTATTCATGTAAAGTTCTTTTAGTGTCATTTCAAAATGCGCTTGAAAATATTAAAGCACACTTTTTTTTATTTGAATTACTTCAAAACAAGAAAAATTAAATACACAGATATTAAATATTTATTCGGTGATTTAATTAATTTACCTTCGATGATTTAACGATTTAGAACACAGTACGATTCAATTGACAAAATCGGTCAAAAAATCAAATTTAATTTTTTAACTTAAATTATTCTTTATATACTTTTCTACAGCCTGACAAAATTTGAAAGCTCTAAACTTAAAAAACACAAAATAATGATAGCTTTTGCGTTCGTTTTTGTTCACATCCCTATGGCAAATCAAAACTTTAAACTTACTTATCTCGGAAAGATAAAATAACTAGTTTGTCTTTATTTAAAATGCTAAGGCTTTTTTTTTCTATATTGTGCCTAATGCTTTGAATTTTTTTTACCTGTTGCCAATAGTACATTTAACAAAATTTGATATGAATTTTTAAATCAAAAAATGCAATACTTATTTTTTTAAAAAAATAATTGAACTCAGAATTTGTGCACTTTTTAAGGAATTTTCAATAAGCATCAATGAAAAGAAGTATTGTACGAATATCAATCATGTTATCGCAAAACCGATTCCAACTTTTCTTATGCATAGTTTGAATTACTTGTAAATCAAATTTCATGCGTGTATGTAAACTTTTGTTGGAGGAGTAGCATTTTAAAATCACTTCCCAAATTTTAAGTTTTTTTCCCTAAAAAATTTAATGGCTAGCTTTTTATGAAATTTTGAGCAAAACAGCTGTTTTAAATAATATACGCACATAGGAGGCAACCAAAAAAATTCTGAAAATCCTTAAATTAAAATTTTTTGCTTAAATCGTACCATGTCTCTTTAATTAAAATGTTACAACAAAATCTTAATGCAACTAGCAGAGATTTTAAAACTCGCTTAATAAATATACAATGCAGTACTTACACAAAGGAAACAAATAAACCAATGTATAAAAAGCGCGTTTAGGACTCTTCAACAAAGCATGCAGTAACTGTCAAGACTGTTTGCAACAACCAAACGTAGCGACTCCTTTTTTTTATAACACAATACCTTTCTTTAGTTACAAAGAAAAACATCTAACATTCTAAAAAAGCATGCACAGAAGGACAAATGACATTAATATGAATAAATAAATACAAAAAATGACATATTTTGTGCTTTCCTGTCAAATTATAATATTACATGCACAACAGATTAAAAATAAAAAGAAAAGAGATAGATTGAGAATGGATGTCAATCACAATTGCTAGAATCTGATGATTACATCAGTTGGGTTTTGTTAGATGAGTTTCTGTATCAATGAAGACAATTTTCTACGTATGTGACATCATTTTCCCTATTTCTTTTGAATAAGGACATCTGTGTTTGCTTTGAGAATCCGGCGAACTTCTAATTGTTATTATAACTTAATAACAATTCATTTATAAAACACGCAGGTATTTAACAGAAAAACGAGGAAGACAGGAGAAATTGTGACTGAATGTGTTCGAAATCGTGATTTTGAAAAAGCGCATTAATGAAAAACAATTTTGAGATATTTAGTGTAGTTTGAATTAGAATATACGAAGAAAATTGTTTTACAAATATACTTACAATAAAAACTTATTTAAATGCAACTCTTTGGTAAAAAAGGAAGGAAAAAAATGACATTTTCAAAACGTTTTCCGTTTATAGAAAATGCTTCCAAAATAATATTTTGTCTATATGTATCTAAGATTTTTCGACAGAGCTTGAACTAGGCTTTTTGAAAAATTAACAGTATTTTCAAAGTTACGATCAGTTAAAATAATAACCGGTGTTTTTCAATTCCATTCTCTCCTATAGATCTTGTTTAAATTTTCAATCGTTAATAAAATACTTTCAATTCATCCATTCAAGTTCAAATACATTTTTAAACGTGTAGTGGATGACACTAGATGTTAATAAAGTTTTTTCAAATATTAATTCATTAATTAAATTTAAAAAAATGAATAAATAGTAACAAACAAAAATAATAGTCCAACAGCATATATAGAAAGGAAAACCGTTCGTTGTGTCCCTGTGGCGCAATGGATAGCGCGCCGGACTTCTAATCTAAAGGTCGTGGGTTCGAATCCCATTTGGGGTGGCCTAATTCCTTAGAATGTGATTTTTTTACTATACTAACTTATTAGAATAATTAAATTTAATTAATGAATAAATAGTAGTAAGCATTAAAAATAATCCCACACCCTATATAGAAAGGAAAAAAGAAAATTGCAAGGAAAATCGCTTTCTATTTTGTCACTTAATATTGTGATTCCATCATATGTATATAAATATTTATATTAATTGTAACTATTTAATACAAAGTAATTAAAATGAAAAAATTTTTTGACCTAAGTAGGAATTCACTTAATTTGTTTTTATATTACTTGTTTTGTTAAGAGTTCACTTCTCGATAAAATAAAGTAAGAATAAACCCACTTCTAAGTCGTGTATTCCAAAAACTATTCAACCCCTGTACAGAAGTCCTGGTTACATATAGGCAAAATATTATTTTACAGAAACATTTTTCATTAAAAAAAGAATGTTTTGAAAATTTGTCATTCTTTCTTCATTCGTTGCTAAAAAAAATTGCATTTAAATAATTTTTTCTAGCAATAATATACGAAAAACTATTTTATATGTATATTCTTTCAAAGTCAATTGACACTAAACATCAAAAAAATTATTTATTTATACGCATTTTGAAATATAGCCACCTTAAAATTGTACTGTGTGATTTCAATTATAAACTTTAAAGTCAATATTAAAGTTATATTCAAAAGAAGGTTCAAAGTTAAAAGATGAACTGAATGCAACCAATAACCTCTTAGGAATGTACACTTAAGTTATATAATGATTATATAGTATAGGATACGGTAATGACGTAAGAGAAAACAATTAAATAGAGATCAGATTTCGAGAATAATGATTCACATCAAGTAAAATTTGACAGATAATGATTAAACAACATCATGCGCGCAATTTTAAAGCATCCTTTAATATTATTTTCAGTTCTTAATTTATGCCCGAAGAAAGTACACAACAGTTAAGCACGAGACGGAAAAAATATTTATTTCACAAAGAATGATATAAAAAGCAAATCCCTCATGAATGAGACACTTTAAATAAGTAATAAACAAAATACAATTTATATTTAACATTTACAGGGCTATAGGGTTAAGAATAAATATTGATATGTAACTATTAACTTCAATTTGCTTAAAACGTGAAATAAATAAATAAGAAAAAAATAAACAACAATGTGTAGTTTCTTCAATTGATGTGTAGTTTTACATAAGACATTTGTTTTCATTTTTTTCAAATATACTTTATTATGTACAAAATTATACTTACCGAATAACATAAGGAATGTGAGGAAACACAGTATATAATAATAGTACACGAGTATTCTTATTTTTTTTTATTATGAGTAATAAAAAGAATACAGCCCGAGAATGTTTTATCATTGGCGATATAATTGATTTCACAATTTTTTTCCTAACTGTTTCAGTTTAAGTAATTATATTCTGTTTTAACATCCTACATACAACTTACACAGACAGTTTCGAAATGGGCAAATTTTGTGTTTTTATTATGAAATTATTTGTCAAAAAATATTTATACAAGGGGTGATCAAATGAAAAGGTACGAAACGACATAAAAATGAAACAGTTAAATATTTGCATATTCCGCCAAGGGAGAATGTAGCGAGACATCTCGGGATGCCATTGGAGACTCTGACTGGGATCGGATCATGCGCGGGTGCCCGCATGCGAAGGAGAGAGCAAAGGTTCTTATAAAAAGCGGCGTCCAAATGATGCGAGCACAGAATTACTCGAGCACAGAAAAAGCATTAACTCCGATGTGTACTGTGAGACACTCCGACGCCTACGCAGGTCCATCAAGAACAAAAGACCGGGCTGCTCACGGAGGTGTGGTTCTGCTCCATGATAACGCGCGTCCACACGTCTCCAGAGTCACACAAATGGAACTGGACAAGTTCCAATGGGAGACGTTGGAGCATCCGTCCTACAGTCCGGACATGTCACCCTGCGATTTCCATGTGTTTGGTCCACTGAAGAAACACCTGAAAGGAAAGCGCTTCAACTCGGACGACGTACTCAAGGACACTGTGAAGACTGGGTCTCGTCACAGCACAGGAATTCTGGGACAAGGAATCCTGCGGCTTGTTCATCAGTGGGATCGTTGTGTCAGGCCTATGGTGTATATTTGAATAAGTCTATATTTGTACCACCGTGTCGTTTTGTACCTTTTCATTTGATCACCTTTGTACATTAGGCATTATTTTGAAGTAAACTATAAGTTTTATGAAAGAGAACAAAAATTTTGATACTGATAAATATTTTAAATGAGTCTCAGAAATGTATTGAATACATTTTGTCATCTTAATCTAACATCTATAATGATTTAATTTTGAAAATTATCTAAAGAAAAAATGACGAAAATTGAAGCAAAAATAACTTTTACTCGCATTTTTTTTTTTTTTACTCGCTAAATTTACTAATTTCCGCCTGTTTAAGGCAGAACTTTTTAGTGTAACCCTTGAGTTAGATGCGTTCGACGGTTAAACAGTTCAAAGGTCATTTGCGCAAAACTATTTTTCGACTCCAAGGTTTGGCTAACTGTAAAATCGCGTATTTTTTATTAATTTTTTTTATTTTTAGAGCATAATTTTTAAGTTAATGCTTTCAAACTTCACGAATTAATTGCAAAAATAAAGTACTTTTAAATAAAAAAAAATGTACAAAAAATACTATTTAAATTATTTTTCGCAAAAACGGTTTTTTACGAAAATCACAAAAAAAATTTTAAAATCCGTAATTTTTGCGCAATTTTTTCAATCTTCGTACAGATTACGGATAATATTCCTTTACACACGGAAATAAAGTTTAGTGCGATTATTTTTATAAATGACAAAGTTATGCAATGTTAAGTTAAAATATTGAGTATTTTTTGAAAAATCTTTAAAAAAAAGTTTTGGGAATTTTATATTTTAAATGACTGGATCTAAAAGAAAAAGGCTTGATGTTATTTAGTGTAGAATATCGTTTTAATAACACAAAAACAAATTCATACGCAACAATTTAGAAATAATTTGCATAAAAACGCATCAGTTTTAACCCTTTTTTAAAAAATTCTTAAAGAATAGAAAATATCATTATTTTGCAAAAACAATTATACCGTATTGTGGCGAAATAAATGATCTTTCCGATTCTGTAATTATTTTTTGTCTGATTTTAATGGTAAAAATTGGATGGCAATTTAAAGATGGTGGAAACGTCGGATCACCACTCGGCCGAAACGGAATGGAAGTTCTGCCAAGTAAACAACCCGCTGGAGTAAAACAATTAGGCTTTTTAAGGTTTTTAATTAATATCTTTTTAACTAATTGCAATATCGGAATGAAAAATAGTTTACATCCTATTCTCAGACCTACTGAATATACGCACAAAATTTCATTAGAATCGGTCTAGCCGTTTTGGAGGAGTTTGGTTACAAACACTGTGAGGGAGAATTTTATATATTAGATATATATATAGGAAGAGAGTGAATTGAGAGTAGGAATTGTGAAAAAAAGAGTAGTTTGGCTGAAAAACCGGTTTTCGACGCCAACTTTTGTCATTGTTTTAACAACTAGATTGTTACAACAATGGAGACTAATCTAAGTTGGCGTCGAAAACCGGTGTAATTAATTTAATTTAATATACTGGTAATTAATGCATTAATATTTGAAAAAAATTGTATTAACATCAAATATTATTCACTACAAGTTTAAAAAAAATTTATTTGAACTTGATTGGATGAATAGAAACTATTTTATTAACGATTGAAAATTTGAACAAGATAAATATATATAGAGGGAGAGGGAGCTAATATAGTAGGAATTGAAAAAGAGAACAGATATATTCAGTAGAAATGCTGACATACCACAAAAATATTTATATACAGGATAATTTAATAAAAAATTTAACACTTAATTTTTCTGAATTCACTAAACATGAAAAAGAAAAATGTGTGATATGAAAAAGAACTTACTAATCCATTTCATTAAAGATACAAATCTTCACATTCGAAGTACCGTAACAGTCCTAATCAAAACACATTCACAAGTTCTTGTAGAAAAACCATAGCGAACAGAGTACGAGAAAATCAATGGTAACAATGCTTCAAGGAATTTCCCAGTTTCCCAGTAACAGCCAAAACGGCACCGGGACATGAAGTAGAAAACGGTTTTGGTTTAACGATTTCAAAGACAATAGAGATTATGCAAAGAATTTGATCATATCAGTGAAAATCCCTGAACAAATACAACAAATGAGCCTTAAAATAAATCATTTGTAGCAAAGTCGCCTTCAAGTGGACAGGTAGGTTTATTGGATGTTTAATATTTATTGCGCAATCATCTGCAGACTTATAAACTGAATTGATATTTAAAGTATTATTAAGAAAACTGATGACTTTAATGGGGTTCAGTTAATTTTGAATAAGTAGGCGTAAGTGACAAAGATGTGTGTAATAAACACAGTAATCAAAGCAGCAAAAGTAATAAGAACAAAACATTTCGAAAATTAGAAAAAAACTTTTCTTTATACTTTTTCATTTTTCAAATGATTTCTTTTTTGTCTAATAAATGTCTTAATTCAAGTTTTAATGCATTGCTTTGAAAAGAACATTAAAATAAAATCCTTTCATCAGTTTTTGCTGTTATAAATTCCATTAATACTTTTATATTAAAATGATACAAATATATACATTTAAGTAAGTAGATTTTAGGTATGTTTTGTTGTTGTTGTCGTCGCGTCCTTCCCGCAGGGAAGGAATGAAAGTTGCCATTGCCTATGAGACACAGGTTGGACTTCTTAACGATAGATGGCATCACCACCTATCTCCACCTCCACAATTTTAGCATGGAACTGAAGGGGGATATTCTCCGGTTTTCTGCTGCGACCGCCCACAAGACTTTTAGACCCACTGATTTAACGAGCACGTACTCCGTCTATACTCGGTGGTATTTAGTGGCATCGGGCATCGAACCCAGGCCCTCAGGTCTGGAGTCCGATGCTCTAACCACTAGGCCACCCACGGCCCCTAGGTATGTTTTAATCTGGGATTATAGTTTTTCATAGTTTACTAAATGACCAAATGCACATTTTGTTTATTTAGCTTCTTGAGCTAATCAAATGATGCGAAATTTGTACTTTTTGAATAATATAGAGTAAAAGAATTTGAATCGTGTAAATAACTTGCAGATCAACAAAAGACAAATTATAATACTCTCCATTCTTTTTGATAATATACACCTCAAAACTAATCGTATCCAATTTCACAAAGAATCTCTAAAAAACATTTTATTCTTAGATCTGTGACAGAATTGTTAACACGTGACTTTTACGAACAGCAACAGATTATGATATATAGAATTATTTTATCGAATGATGGATTTGAATAATTAATTAATTGCCTATCACCAGTGATCTAAGAATTCTGGAGGCCCTTGGTCCTATGCAAAATGTAGACCCCACCTTCGCCCCTTAAAAAAAATATACAGCATACGTTGCCAAATACTAGAACAAAAAGGGAATTCGTAACAAGTAAGTGTGCGCGACTCACAATCTCACAGACCTAGGCACAAACCGACTCAACGCACTGCCGTCTTTCGACTAAATGAACAATGATGGTATAGTAAGGTAGGCCTAGACACATACGACGAACATGATACGATAATACATTCTTGAAATTGTTACAGTTGGCATATAATTCGAAATTCCCATATTTTTGGAGAATATATCCCGGAGTGACTTTGACGATTGAAATTATTCGAATCATGATCTTGTTGAGATAGAGTTGACTCCCTGGGCCCTTCATCCTTGTCTATCACTAAGTTATAGGAATAAATATGAAAATATCTATCATTCATTTGAGTGAAAAATATTTTATATAAAACTGTTCCTGGTACCCTAATTGACTGGAAATTGCACTAAAAAACAGATATTCTAGTGTTCTTTTTTTTAAAAAAAAAAAATTATATTTATATGGTTTTTTAATATATAAAATAGAAATAAATCAGTTTTAAATAAATAAAATTAAAATTTAGCCTAAAATAATTTCTCACCCAAGGTCAGCATCAGCAATTACAGTTCTTGATCAGAGAGAGAGAGGAACAATAAAACTAAAACAGACTCAATAAATATTATCTTCAGACTGTTTACAAACTGTGACATGTGGAGAACTGGTGCAATAAACTGACATTACATCACCAATAAAATTAATTCGGAAATGAACCAATCATAACTCTGAATCTCATTTCGAATACTAAATCACAAGAGCTTCGATAAACCAGGTTAAGACAATATTCGAAAATTAATTAATAATCTGTGGATGTGAGGAACACAAGAGTTGATGAACATCTGTCAACAAAGTCAAACATTTTGATGGGTTTGATATAATGCAATGACCTTGAATTCAAATATGGTTAACAAAGCTATAAATCAAAATGCATACGCACATGCATGTCAAATGGTTTACAGAACGGTTCATCACCAAATTTGCACTTTTCATGCATAGGGTTCAGAAGGTTGGGACAGGGGTTGTTCCCAAGGTCGAAGACAACCCTTTAAAAAAGAATTATCAAATCCATGTTCCATTGCCACAGAGAAGAAAAACAAACAGTGGGAAAAAGTCGTAATTAATGAGAGGAGAGCCAGATAGTATTTAATGAGTGTGACCTTTGGATCTGAAGCCCAAGGTGTTGATGTACTTATATAACAACGGTTTTAGTATTCGGAGGTATATTCATGGTGTATATATTTCGGTTTCTGATCACACTTGCTTTTCACATATTCTTGAGGTTTTCTAGAGAATATGTGAATTTATTATATTTTCTCGGGTTTTTATTTTTATTTTTAAAAACTGGCTTGGGTGCTTAAAGCTTTCTTAAAGATCAAGATTGAATACAAAGATTAACTAAGTTCTCAACAAAGAATATTCACTCAAGAGGATAAAAACACGAATTTGAGCATAGGGAATTTTGAATTTTATTTCCAAGCTCTTATAAGGTATAAAAAATAATTAAATATGTCAAAAATAAAGCTACCGAATCAATTAATAGCTAAATTCATCGAATCAGAAGGTAGGAATTTAGAAATATATAACTAAAGATTTCAATTTCTAGTTGGTATTTCTTAATATACGAGGAAACATCAACTGTCAATTCTTTTTCTGTTATTTTTTTTAAACCTGGGGTATTGTAGAACATACATTATTTAATAAGAAGAAAAGATGAAAATGCTACTAACCATCGTATGCAGAATTTAATTTCTTCCAAGAGAGTTTTAATCTTATTAATTAATAAGTTGAACTTTACTAATTATATTAGCCATAGAGATGGATTTATAAACTGCCAAAGAATTCTAAATAAAGAATCCTCTCCTACATACGAGGAGTAACATGGGTATTGATGGATTTCCAGTGCCATAACATCACTGACTTATGATTCACGTCGTAATTTGTAAAAAAAACAGTCAAAATTTTTAACCCCGATCAAAGGACGAAACCTAAGCTATCGTATCCTACCCACTAGACTTCCACACGACAGCGGCTGCGGTAGCAATGGTTATGGTCACGAACTCGTGGTTGGCGTATCATGAGTTCGAGCCCAAGTACCACCTAGGACCCGCCGTGTAAAGTGAGTGACGTCGCCCTACACGAGGCCTTTTGGCGATGGACCTCGTAAATTTGAACCATGGTCAAGTAGGCTATCTTAATAGCTTTATAAAAATACCAAGTTTTTTATTTTTATTTTCCATTCACTAGAACAAAAACTACAAGTGTTTTAGTAAATGCACATGCCATAACATAACTTAACACAAGATGTCAAACTTTAAAACGCATTTTACTCGAAATGTGTGTTTTTTAAATGCTCAAACGGGGACAGAGATTGCTCAAAAAGTTTTGAAAATAATTTGCTGAAATTTTTTTGTGTGTGTTCTGTATAACAGTACAAGTGTTTTAACCTTCAGATTTATCGATCACCGTTTTATTACAAAATTTACAGTCCCTTATGTGAATATAATCACTGTTTTTTTTAAGCAATTTCATGTAATAACAGAGATAAAGCACTCTAGTTTTTGTAAAAATTAAAATATCTCTTATCCTGAAGAAATTTTAAAATTTCTTAAAAAAAGAAATTGCTATATTTCTTTTAAAAAGAAATATAGCAAAGTAATACATCAAAATTGAAAAATTGAGAATTTGTTCATAAACTTTTTGTACAGAGTGGGTCCCGTTTATGTAATTTTTTTTGTAAATTTTTACCCATTTTAGTAGTAATAATTTTTTTTTCCTTAATTTTAGCCTTTTTTTCTTAAAATGTACTAAATAAATCTAAAACCACAAAACAAATCTCCATATCTCAAAAAAGTTGTCGCAAGTAGTCGGATACCTTAAGGGCTTTATTCTTTTAACTAAAAGTTTCGGTCATCCAGAGAATAGATGTCACAAAAGTTCAATAAATAGCTACTAATGAATACGAATTTCTACATTTTTTTCCAAATCGAATAGATCAAGTGACAGAGACACGCCTTCAGAATTTTTAAATACGTCTGATTGGCGTGATACATGACTGTGACCTTTGCGACTAGCTATGTATTTCACATCCGACATTTTGAATGCGCCATTGAAGTCAGTTCCACACACACATCGTCTGTTAGATGAGCAGAAAATGACAAAATAATTGAGGGTGTGTTGCACAGATACACGATAGTTAGCGATGTATATCTTTCGGTCTATCAATAACCTAATTATTAAGCGAAGTGGTGATATAAACTTACTCATTTATTAGCTGGGGACATTAATCTTAGCAACAGATATACAGTTTTTGCAATGTGATTAAATATAAAACCCTTTTACTTCTAAGTGAAGGGTGGGTTTGCGATTTGAGCGATTTTGTGTGTCGATGTTTTTCTTCTAGGCCCGACACACTGCGTTTTTGTCGCGAAATTTTTTTTTAATAGAGATAATTTCGAGACTGTTCTGAAATGAAATACGATTCTTTGCATTTGTGAGTTTCCATCTATCACACCACCATGTCAAGATCTCAATCTACAAGACGGAGTTCAAGATTCAACACCAAAAAAAACAACATTATAATTAATGCCTAAAATAATGCCTAATTAAGTAATGTATGTAATTGGACGACAATGATAACATTAATAACATTTCAGATAGAAGAACTTTTAAGTATTAAAATAAATAAAATTTAAAATACTTGCTAAAGTTGTTAAATCGTCAATGAACTAAGTTCATTACAATCACATGTTCTACGTTGAATTCAAAATTGACATTTGACTTTTATTAGCTATTGTATTTTTAAAAGTCAAGAAACAATGTAACATTTGATAATTAGTCTAAAGATGTCCAAGTATTAAGATTCTTCAAAAAGTTTTTCAAAACTAAAAAAAAATGCTTTACGTTTACTGTTAAATAAAATACATTTTGCTTATCTACATATATACGTTATTCTTGTTGACGTACTTTTTAACACCCTTTTATAAGCTTCACTTGTACGTAACGGAATCTTTGAACTCAATTTTTACCCACTTTAAAAAGGTCATATTAATTCGAAATTTTGCTCACCTGTTCCAGGACCGATATCAATACAATAATTTACTCGTAATTCTTTTGTTCAACTGTCCTGATCAAGAGCATCAGGATTAACGATTTCCCATTTTCAGGTCCCATCCCGCACCTGGCGATTAATTTCAGATCCCATTTCTAAATTTGGAGACTAATTCCAGATTTGGTGACTGCAAGAATAAGTTGCATCTCAGTTCGATTAACTAAAAAAACAAAAACAAAAAAAGCACCCTTTTATAGACTATAATTTTATTATTTATTCAATAAAAGTTTCTGTAAAAAGCATACGTTGAGAGCAATGAGGCGCCCTAACTGATTGGATGGAAACAGATAATTGCATTTATCATGTGACTATGACGTCATATGAATTTATGAACTGATTGGTTGGAAACACGTGATTGCAGTAACATGTGACCACGACGTCATATGAGTTTAGCCCCATTCATTCGATGTATATACCATAAAATAATCTTTTTTTAAGTTCCGTTTTTTTTTTTATAAATAATGGATACGCATAGAATTTTTAAGTATATTAGAAAAAAATGCTGCATCAAGGGGTTGAATGGTTAATGGGCTGTTAATGGGCTAAATTCATGATGGTCACATGATAAACATAATCACGTGTCTTCCGCTGAATTCAATGGAGACATTAGACTTTTTGTTGTACTTGTAAAATCCAGATGCAGTTTCAAATTTGGAAATTGGATAATTGGTTAAAAATTCCCAAATATTACGATTTTTATAAAAGAAAAAAATATTTTTTTTATACGGGTACTTTTAAATCAAGTGCATTTTGATTATTTATGTGTATTAATACTGTAAACAAATACGTACCTTTTAAAAGAATTCCTGTAAAATGCAAAAGTTGGCAACAGTACTAATCATCTGGAAACACATGGATGCATTTATGTGACTATGGCGTCACATGAATTAGACGCATTGGGTATGATTCTAAATATGTGCCATATTATTATCTTATAATGTATTATATATATTTCTATAAGGAATATATCATGAAAAAGGAATGACATTGCCTCAAAGATGTCGGACTTCTGCCTGTTGGTCCGCAGAGGATATTTTATGTCCCCTTTACCACCCAATTGCAATGCCAATGGAGGCATTCCCCGATCCGCCACCTGGCGACGCGCTCGCTAGGGATTACAGAGAGAGACTCCCCGAACTCTCCCCTTCTACCATTCTTATCAAACTTCTTTCCTCTGTGATGACCTCTTATTGCTAAGCTAAGAACAGGTCATCACTGAAGAATGAAGCTTGATAGAGATGGTAAAAGTAATTGGTATAGGTGTTGTGATAAATGTTTAGATAGAGCTAAAACCAGCTCATACATTTGACTATCCAGCTATTCTTGCTGCCCTACAAGAAATGGGGTCCTTTTTTCGTCAACAAACCTCTATGAGGATAATATTGAATTGATTGCTAGAACAGTCAGCTGGGCCCATGGTACTGGCTGATTTGGTCCCGTCATGGATACGATATCATCGTAAGGAATATAGATTGCCGATTCTAAATAAAAACATCTCTTAAAATAATTTCAATTTTGTGAGTTTAAGTGATATTGATTGATAATAATAAAAACATGATTCGAATTCCTGTACGAATTCAGATTGATTCATCTGAAATGTTTCATATTTTTCACATATGTACACAATTTCCCAGACTATAAAACAAATCGTTCAAAATGAAGTCCCATTTCAGTACTATTTACGTTCTTTTTTTCCTCTATGGCAAACTCTGTGAACTTCAGAACATTCTAAATCCTTACAAAAACAAAACATGTTGGTGTTGATCTCATGGCCATTTTTTTCTCGAGAGAGAGAGAACTTGGCGTAAGTTGACAATCTTACGACTTTTTTAGTTGATTCAGTAGCAGATAGTTTGATATTCTCGCTATCAAAACCTTGCAGAAATTTATTGGAACACCTGCTGCAGATGAGCAAGCAGATAGGGGACAAAATTAAATACGCATGTGCTAGAAAGGAGAAAACGTTTCTGGAATATCTGGAAATTTTTCTTGGGAAAATGCATTGGCATAATTTGTTCATGTACTTTGCACAACTTCCCCTTTTCTTCGATTCTGGAAAAAAGATCCGCTAAATACATATTTAAATGCGCTCAATCTACATTTTCGGTTTAATGTCTACATATTTTTTTATGTATTTAAAGAGTTAAAGGATTTTCCATTCAAGTAATTGCTACAATATTATCATAATGTGTTTAAATATAAGTATTTTTTTTATTATCACTCATGAGAGAGTACATTGTGTGGTATATATATATAATTGTATTTCATATATTAATATATAAAACGTTTTTTTTTAAAATTCTTGAATATTTAAAAATGAAAATTTATTTTAATGAATCTTATTGATCTGAGACACAACTAAATTTTTAATGATATTACCTTTAATTAAATCAAATAGTTAAAATTTAAAAAGTACAATTGTATTAAAAAATTAACAGAGTCAGTTTAAGCCCAACAGATTTAACAGTAATAAATGCTACTGCTTGAAGTTTAATTTGTATGGCAAATCATATATTAAAATCACCTTAAAATCCGGCGTACAACGCGCAACTATACTTTCTAGCTGCAATTTTGAATTTTTAGGTATATTTGCCGTATATAACGCGCATCTCCATTTTTACGAAAAAACATGACAATGCTCTTATGTTTTGAAGTCATTTACTCGAGGAATTATTTCAAGTATTTAGAAAAAAATAGTATAGTTCTAGAACTCTACAACCCCTTTTAAATCCATAAGAGCAGCAATTTCTTTTAAAACAAAAACATTTTGATCTCTGTAGAAATCTAGCTTTTTTTTCCTTATTCATCTTTTCGTTATTTTTAAAATTCTCATTTTTATACCCGGCGTATAAGGCGCACCCGAAAATTTCGATCTTATTTTTTGTGTTAAAAATGCCCGTTATATACGCCGGATTTTACGGTACATACTTTTATTTTTATAGATTAATAGCATTGATGTAAAAGCATGATAGGAAAAAAAAAGAAAAAAATATAAATTTAGGTAATATACGCTTTTGAAATAAATTTGAAGTATTTTTTGAAAAAAAAAAGCATACATACCGTAACAAATAATTTACTCTAATTTGAATTTAAACTATATCTATTAATATGAGTGAACAACTGTTTATAAATGAACCCGATTTTATACCAAAACTTGAACATGAGCCCCCAAGTGAAAAAACGCTATGTCTCACTGCACTTTAGGAAAAATATACATATTTTATATGATAAAAGTTGACGTAAAATAAATAAATAAAAAATTTTGATATCTGAAGTAGAATGTATTCAAATTATGTTTAAAATATGGAGTTTTTCTCTTCAATGAGACGGTAATCTTCAGAACAATACAGATAATAATACTGCGGAATGTTCAAAATTAATAAAAGTTTATTGCATTCACATATCGGCATCAAGAGAAAAACAGAACTAATTTGTTGATTAGATGTACCAACTTTTTTTATGCAGCAAAATTTTTGGACTAGTTATTGCACGCAGCGGCGAGATTCTGTTCCTGTTTGAACCTGCACTGACGGCCGTATTTCCGAGAGGCTTGACTTTCACCTTCATTTGTACTTAATGTACTATAGCTCGTACTTACGTATCTATCTAAAAAACTTTGCGATACTTTAATTTTTCTCTACTAATTTATTTAAACTTTCTTACTAACGGAAATGAGCTACAAATATTTTACTTTATATTAAACCTTTCGTAGACCACCTACCATTTGCAATCGCTGGCGCCGTTCAAATAAAATATTAATATAACCACTCATGAGAAACTACCATTCCTTCAAACCCTTTATCTTAATCTTCAATAGACAAAATAAATTAATAAATAAACTGTAATAAAAAAAAGTAGACGCGTCTGTTATTTGTTTGAAAAATTTGTTTATTTTTCAGTGGAAATTGACCAGTCGTATAATAAATAACAATCTGTCTTCGTGCAACTCTAAAAATGGAAGTCGAGTTTCCAATTAAAATTCAAACTATTGGAGAGCAAAAAATTCGCTGAGAATGCATCTGGTCGGCTAATGTAAAATAATCCTTAGACTTCAACCAGGATAGTCCTCTATTTATAGTACAATGTCAAGCGTTATGAACTAATCGTGACATGAGGGAAAGCATTCAGATAAGATGCATCCGGTGTATGATCTTGAACCATATAAAAAGCACATAAATATAATGCAAATGAAAGTTTGATGTAGCATTTGAATCTAATATGTGACGTTACAAGTTATGGATTAGTTTCAAAGTATATTTATTAAAATGAATTAACGTTTATCTTTTTGCTTCAAAGACCTTTGTTGTTATTGATTTAAATGAAGATTTAAGAAGTTTCTGTGCGTATGAATATAAATATTATATATTTATACGTACAGAAATATTTATATCTGCATATAACACGTTATTAAGTCTTTTTCTATATATTTATTCATGAATCCACAAATACTTTAAAAAGATTATTTTTAATGTTTTCAAGTTACATTTATTTCTGTTCAAAATGTTGAAAAATGTTCAAACTGAACAAATTTGAAGAGAGAATAACAACAAATAATACAAATGTAAGATAAATCATATAGCCCATTTATCATGAAATGGAATTTTATGATGCAAATATATTCCTCTTTATAAAATTTTTTTAAATATTTTAAAGGAAAAATTGTTTTAGAATATTACTTGGAGGATTTTCAGAAGAAACAGTTTATCTTCCATTTTTTAAAAAGAATATATTTTTCTAATACACGGAGGGTAAATTTGAAATAAATTTCTTATGTATTGAAAGTCATGTCGACAAATTTTTTCCGTTACATCATATTGGAAAATTTTTTAGGAACTAGTAAGAGGGAGGTTTCCCTATTTCAATAACTAAGCTCACATTTGAGTAATTTGAACGTAATACTTTCAAAAGGCAATGAACATTAAAAATATCACTCAATTTGGAAATTTAACATACATTATAATCGAATGATGAAATCGATTAAACAAGACAATGTATAAATATCTATTGTAAAACTGTATGAAAACTATAGCGAATCAACTACAAGAATAATTATTACTATGAATCAACTACAAGAATAATTATTATTACTACGAATCAACTACAAGAATAAATATTATTACTACGAATCAACTACAAGAATAATTATTACTACGAATCAACTACAAGAATAATTATTACTACGAATCAACTACAAGAATACTTATTACGAATCAACTACAAGAATACTTATTACGAATCAACTACAAGAATACTTATTACGAATCAACTACAAGAATACTTATTACGAATCAACTACAAGAATACTTATTACAAATCAACTGCAAGAAAAACCATTACTAAAACAACTACAAGAATAATTTTTACGAACCAACTGCAGGAATTACTGTTATAAATCAACTGCACGAAGAACTATTACGAATCAACTGCGAATTTGTACAACAAATCATCTGCAAGAATTTCAGCTGCAAATCAACAAAATGAATATCTATCATGAATACCCAATTTTAACTATAGTTGATACTCCGGGTAGTTGTTGTAAATTAAATGTTAATTGAATAGATAGCGTTGCAAGTAATCCGAGAGATATTTTTTTCTTTGTTTGGCTTGTAGAGTCAGATTATGTAATGTTCTTTATGTTGTGTACGTCTTCTGTGTTGTCTACGAAATAAACCAAAAATGCCAAAAAGATGGTGTGAATCACTGAATTGATATAAAGATATAATGGACACAATCGTCTATCTGTCCCATGAAATTAAAGAACAAGGAATTGTAACAGTAGTATTATTTTTGGAAAAGTAAAAATGCACTCACAAAATATCTTTTTAAAAACAAAAATTCGGAATTGGAAAGAATTGGCCATTTTGAATAGCCAGAAATGTACCAGCAATTCGATTAGGTCTTCTGTTCTCCACTCATGTATGTTCCCACGTTACTTTTACTTTTGAAAGAAATTAAATTTAAAATAATTTTTCTTACTCCAATTATATATTTATTTTTACAGAGTAAAAAAACTTTGAAAAATTAACAAATGACACGCAATGGAACTTTCCTCTAACTATTAATCAAAAACAACAACACTGCTATTCAAGATTACATAACATGTAGATAATTACATAAATATTAATTTTCTGGATGCAATCTTGAAAAGCACTGTTCAATTTTCAACAGCGGGATGTGGAAGGGGAAAAAAAAGATGACTACACCCTAAAAAGCTATTTCCTCGCCAAGCATACCAGTTTGGCTGCATAACTCAGTTCCCTCTTCTAAGAAGAAAATAATTTACATTGCGCAGGGGAACATATAATTAAAAGCTGACCTCGAAACTCGTCAACGAGTGTATACGGAAAACGTCTCCCTTCATCTTGAAACTATCACAGATTATCCGCCATCTATGCCACAAGAATACATTAAAACTGAGTGCTGACCTGCTTCGACACTATCTCTTGATTGTCAGAATTGGTTCGCTTTAGAATTTACATTTCAATTAACGAGTTGGGTTCGAATAGACCGCATCGGTTTTTAGTTATATTTTGTACCTGAAGGAATCTCATTTAGAATGTTTTGATTGAGCAAAAACAGGAATTTTTACCTTTAATACGCAAAATAAAATAGCGATAGAAAATGTGTATTACAATGTTCTTTAAGGCTATCTTGGCCAGTCAAAGAATAGATCAAAAGAAAAAAAGGCTCAAACAGTAATAACACATTCTGAGTGTAAAAATTATAAAAATATTTCAATATTGCAATACTAAGTACTGTTTTTAATCTCTATATATAAAGAAGAAAAGCTCACTCATTTCACAAAACCTCCAGAACTATTGGATCTACAGACTTAAAAGTCTGTAATAAAGTTTCTTTAGTTAAAACAAGATATCAATCATTGGCATGGCGAAGCAATTTTAGCGCGTTTTTCACTTGTTGTATTTTACAATAATGCAACTAATAAACTTTTTACTAACAGAAAGTAGTTCTGTAACACTCCTTTAAATGTACTACTATTGAGCTGAAAAGAAATAATGACACAAATCTGTATCAGCACTATAAAAAAGCAAAAAAAAAATTTTTTTTACAGAACTATGGAAAAATTTTAATATGATTCGGCTCATCTAGGGCACAAATGCGACCAAATGCCTAAAACCCGAGGTCAATTGGTTGCTTATTGGCTGAGAAAAAGGTACGACAAAATATGGAACGAAGACGAAATTTGCGTCCTAATAGCGCTTTTGTTCCACTACGTGAATAACGCGCTAAAAAGAGATCCACTAAGGGTGGGTTTGAAAAAATCAACCTACAATGGGGTTGGCGGAGGCGTTATAGATAATAATATCTCCTTTTTCAATTATTTGGGAAATAGATTTGAATTTTGTTTTTTGGTGAGTAGATATATGCTAAGAGCGGGTAGTGTGTGAAAATCGAATCCCAAGGAGGTTGGTGTGGGGCATTTGAGACAAATATTCTTTTTTTTTAACTTCTAGTATGAAATATAAATTATTTTCTGTAATATGTTCTATTTTACATCTAATATACAAGAACTTAAACGCTTAACTAATATTTAATTTTAGAGTTACAGAAATAATTGTTTCTAAATTTTTTACGAGTATAGTATGACAAACAAATACAAGTATAATAGTCACACTAATTTATAATTAATATTTTCATTATTTATTCGAAAAAAAACTCTAAACTAAATCCTTATCTACAATAGTAGGTGGATATAACATAAAATGGCGTTTTATTGTTTGAAAAAGAAAATCAAACACATAAAAGCTGCCTAGAATAAATCAATTTAAGAATTTTCATAAAGAAAAATTCTAGAACAATTTAATTTATGAGTAAAAAAATTCTTCTGCTGAATTATCCTGACAACACAGTCTTCAAAATAAATTAATCACGTGATTGAAATGTTAAGTTTGAATTATGATTTTAAGCGGAATTTTTTTGCGGGCACATTTATGAAAACATATTTTTCGTTTTTATTTTGTTACTATTTTATGGATTCTATTAACGAATTTATATTCTTACTAGTTAAATGTACTTAAAAAAACACATTTTTGGAATAGCTGTCCAATAAAGACGAATTTCTCAAAAACCTTTTTGGGACTGCTTACAAGATTTCAAGCTCATAAGTACACATGTCCCAGTTTGATGTGTGTCGCGAAGAAATCTTTCCAAAAATTTGCACACGTTATTTGTTCCTTAACTTTGGTTTGTTCACATTGTAACTTCCTTCCTCTCGTAAGTCAAACATGATGTGTTGAAGTACAGCTCACCGTCCGAGCCAAGATGACTTGCTTTAGGTGTAAATTTTGAATGAATGTGCTCTTAAAACAAATTGTGTGCAATACATTTTATAAATTTTCATTTTCCTGTGAAGGTTATTTTTGCAGAGGTAATTCATCAAGATCTACAATGATAATGTTCGTAACTGTATTGTATTCTCGGATATGTCACGTTAAAAGGCATATTTGGTTAGGTTGTTATGTAACATCTTAGAATGGAACCACATTATTAAATACCTATCATGTTTTTTCTTTAAACAGAATATCTTTACAGAATATAATTCAAACTAATTCAATATAAATAGCAAAAATATGTTGAGAATTTTATATGTCGATGTAATAAGTTTTAAAAATATTTAAAAGAATTAGCTCAGCAAGATTATTATTTTTGAACAGATTTACTGAAGTCATAATATCAAACAATTATATTATTAAGTTTCTAAAAGCATTTATGTAGCTTTTTGACAAAGAAATATGTTGGATTTACAAAGATTTTCCTGATGTAGAAATAATCGTAAAAAGTTGTTCATTTAAGTAGACTTTAGTGTATATATATATATATATATATAATCAACTCTCGTTAATTCAAACATTCGATAATACGAGCCTCTCGCTAATTCGAAGTATATGCTCAGCCCCTAGAAAAACTCCTGATATTTCGAGCTAAAACAATACGTTTTGGTACACTCAGTATTTCGAAGTAAAATCTGTGACTGGTCAGACTACAACATGAAAAAATTCGAAGTTATCTTGTAAAACTCTCGACAATTCGAACACTTACTATCTAGAGTCCTGTAGCAAACAGGTTGGAGCTCACGTGTTTTGTGTTGTATTGTCTCTGCGTGTCTTCACCCCTGTAACGTAACCTCTCTGATGACCATCTTTATGTTATCCCTTCTTTGTGATTCCGGTTCCTCAGGCGAAGATTGCGTTTCTTGCGCCGGACTGACAAAGATTTATGGCTCATCTGTGTGATTTATACAATGAGAAACCTAATAGGGCATGGGTCGGACTGGACCCTGCCTTGAAGAACCAATAGTGTTGGGGACAGTATCTGAAGTAACCTGGTGCGAATGTGAGGAATGGAAGAGTTAGGAATGGAAGAGATTTGGTGGGGCGTGTAAGAGTCCTGTTCGAGAATTACTACATAAATATATTCTTTTAATCCGGGACTTTTAACTTCTGTATAATGTTCATACTGTATAATAAGTACTTTAAAAAATATTTTAAGGTAATTTTATACACATGTGCAACAGTTGTTTTATTACATAGTTTAAAATTTAAATGTTTTAGAAAAAAAAATCAGGAGTCTTTTCTGATATACTCTCTTGATAATTTGAGGTTTTTTACTGGTCCCTTAAACTTCGAACTACCGAGAGTCGACTGCATATATAATGCTACAGCCCTTTTTGAATTATAAGTCTAGAAAACTAATCTATTTATGTAAGATATACACTAAGAAGGATCGATTTTTTTCCCCAGAACTTCAAAACCTACCAAGGCGGAAGAGATGTTCTTTGATATACAAAGGGAAAAATACAATAAAAATATAATTTTTATATTAAGAACTACTACAAGGTAAATGAAGAGGAGATATTTGAGCTTTTTAAGGTAAAAAGTCACAAAAATTTTAATTAAAGTGAAAGAGGCATGTTGGTGCTTTTTAACATTTATTGCGATGACAGGGCACATTAAATAGTTACAAGATAAAAGCACACCAGGTACATGTAAAAGCTTCTTTAGACTAGAATTTTTTTAAAGTTCTATTCTAAAGAAATTCAGTTGAATTATAGTGCACAATAAAGCGGAAGATGGAAAAAGTTTGAATCGGATTGATTCGACGGTGCAAGAAGAGAAGAGTTGGGTTATGAAATGTTGCAATTTACATTGCATTATTCATTACTCTCAAAAATTATCCCTTTTACTTATTGGTATTATAGAAAAATAATTATTTTGATTTTAAAATTATGTAACAAAAGTTGAAATCTTTTTCCACTTTCTTCGAAAATTCAACTCCTTTGTGGCAATTAAATTTTGATATTATTTTTCTCCCATTTGAAATTATAATTTCCATTCCCTAGAACCTAGATTCTCAACGTGGGCGATAATGCCCCCTTGTGGGCGTTTGAGGCTTTCAAAGGAGCAGTAAAAGACCCAGAGAAAATTAGAGGGCGTTGAGATGGCACGGAGGGCCTTGGGAAGATTAACCAAGTTTAGTCTAAAAAAGACAACAAAAAAAAACCCACGCTGATTATGTACTAACAAAAGTAAACTTTAATACTGTTTACCTTATGTTTATTGTGTATGTATTTAAATTATTTCTGTATCACGAAAAAAAATTCACATATTTCGGTAGTTCGGAAAGTGGATGTGTGAAAAACCTTAAAGATTACTTTCCATTCAAACCTACATTAAATTGAATGATACAGTGCATTTTAATTTCTGTAGTGCACGTGTTGTCTTTCCCTGTAAGCAGTAGGAAAAATGTTTCGTCCACTGCATTTCCTTACGTATATTATCCAAGAAACATAATTAAATATGTTAACTAGGAATTTACGTGTGATTCTTTAAAGGCTGAAAATGTCAATTTACATTTATTTTGAAAGCAATATTTTATTATGAATTACTTTGTATCATCAAGACCCCTGCATGTCTTTATAACAGGTAAGCTAAAACTTTTATTCCACTCTTTTAAACGAAGAAGAAATTCAGTAGTATGTGTTCAGTAGTATTAAAATATAGTGGGAGGGGGCGGTATCGAAATATTTACTAGAAAAGGAGGCGCCAGTTCAAAAAAGGTTGGGAACCTATGCTCTAGAACATCTCTCTCTCTTTTCCTATTAATATTTTTTCCCCTTCATATAACCGAGATCCACCTTAACATATGCATTGATAAGAAATCGATCGAAAACCATTTTTTTTACAAGCATACCTACGCAAATCAATGTTAGTTGGCATTGCCTGAATCAAGGTGCGAACACTCCAAACTAAAATATGCGTCAAAGCTAGCTAAATATATCTTTTTTTACACGTGTCTCACAGCGTGATTCAAATAAGAATCAATTTGACATTTACATACGTCCTTTTGAAGGATGTACATCTAGAAAAAGACAAGAAATGTTTTATATTACAGCTTATGAAATAATTTAAAAAAGACCTCATGATCAGTAAATACTGTGATACAATAATATTGATAAAAATGATTGAAAAAGACACGCAATGAAGTCTCGCTGTTTTCTAACATCAAATATTTTTATTTAAAGATATGTTTTAATTGGTATATCAGTCAATAAATTCTACACAAAATTGAATGAATGTTCGGAAAAAGATATCTTTACATAACTAAATCTTAAGCATATACAATCACAAAATTCATACCACAAATTTGAAATATATTGAAAGAATAGGTTTTTATTTATATTATTGCGGAGTATATCAGAATATTATTAATACTATTTCATATTTGTGGATATTTAGTAGATTAATTTTTTAACTTTACCTCTCAAGAACGAAACGGAAAACTTTAGCTTCGTTCATATTAAAGAGAAAAACTTTCTTCATAAGATCTTGTGCATCACTAAATATGCGTGTCGCTAAATTCATATGACGTCATCGTTACATAACTGCAATCCCGCGTTTCCAGGCAACCAATTCTTGAACTTGGTGTTGCCAACTTTTGATTTTTGTGGAATAGCTTTTTTTCAAAAATGTATATTTATCAACAATGTATAGAAAATGCATTCGATTTTAGAATACATGTAAATCTTTTTAGTTTTGAAAACTTTTTTGAAGAATCTTGATATTGACCATCTTTACCCAATCATAAAACTTGAAACTTAATTTAAACTTTACAAGTAAAACAGCGAGTACAGTTCTAATGTCAATTCGATGAAAATGAATTAACTCTTGAAAGGATTAAGAGTCTTTTTTCACAAAAAAGAAATAATGCCTTATATAATAAAAAACATTAGTTATGAATAAACAAAAATATAAACTTCCTACATTTTAATAAATATATCCCGTATTCGAATATCTTCAATTAAGATATTTCATACTTCTAAAAAAATGGCAGGTATAATAGTAAAAAGGAAATAAGAAATATTAAATAAAAATATTCCCAGTATTTACGTTCAAAGAAGAATTCTGAATAGTTCATAAAATTCTTAGTTCTTTCATTTAGTTTTTCTTCAAACGAACAAATATTTAAAAAGTAGAATTTTATCAAAGTGTACTATTTAGTTTTTTCCAAAGAAAACGAAAACATCACATTATTAATTGAGTAAATTTAAAAAAAAAAAGAATTAAATTTTCTACCCAAGCAATTATTTCAGAAATTCATATATTTTCATTTCTAAATTCTGGAACATCTTAATAATACTTACGCTGTAGCAATTATGAATGTAATTAACATACAAATACATCTGAAATACGAATTACCCTGAACTAAATTTTGCTTTGCGTAAATGAAACTAAAAACACACAAGATTACTATTTTCATTTTGATAACCGTTCTATTGATTAGATGAACCAGACGTAAGATACCCGGAACTATTGCAAACTAAATGAGGAAGTAATCTCAATTGAAGGAAACGCCAAGGGGTAAAACGTTTGCGTGTACTTACTTCAATACAGCAGTAACATTACTAGTAAAATTTTGGGTGCAGATTTAACATAAATATTTTCCTCGTGTTTGCTGTAAATTTACTAAGCTCTATTTGATTCGAATAAAAATATGACATACATTAAATTCACTGCAAGTTAAAATATTATAAAACAGATAATTAAAGAAATTAACAAATTAGATTTATTTTGGAAAAAAAATGTAAATTGATGGACTTTTTAAAATTTTAAGATTTTATTAAAAAATAATTTATTTTTTTAAATTATTTTTTTTTCTGAAATTATTGGTGAAGTATGTTCATTAGGTTTAGTTAATTCAGCTTTTTTTGTAATACAAATGCCAAAAGTATTTTTTTTTTTGTAAAACACAGATATTTTAGTATCTTTAAACATTTATTGCGATAAGATACATACTAAATAGCTAAAAAAAACCACATACATCAGATACATTTTTAACAGCTAATTTGGTATTAAATTTTTTTAAAACGAATACGTAAAATTATAAACTTAAACTATACAAAGAAGAGGAAGAAAAAAGAATTCCACCAATGAATAGCCCACAAAACTGTAAGTAAGAATATAAACATTTGGAAAGAGTTAGTTGATATGGCAACAAAGACGGGCGTTTCCTATTCTGACAAAATCAAACAAATAAAAAAGGACTTTTATGGAAGCTTTCCATAATTATTCAAGAAACCTTCGAATTCCTCACATCTAAGCGAATTATAGCTGTCATGCCTGATTAAAATATTTCTATCATTGTTTTTAATCTCGACCTCAAACGATACTGAAATTGCACGCAATTAGGCCTAAAAAATCAGCTAATAGATTACTGAGTTATTCTAACAAGCTGGTGGATTTTCTGGTACATTTATTTTTCCCTGATAGAAAAACAATATTTTTAAAACATATTTCCACTTATCTTTTTAAATATTTTTAAGACATTATAACAATGTTAATAAAAATTCGAATTTAAAATTTAGAGTACAAATTATTTAAAATTACCCAAACGATTTTTACGTGCAATGCAAAATTTAAGGTTTTAATACAATTAAAAATCTAAAATTGTTATTTTCCATTCTTTCAAAACTGAGTTCTGATATTTTCATGAGTAAAAATTAGGCATTCAGGCAAACCTTTGATTGCATAAATGTGACCTGGATAGCCTAAATATTTATTTGTCTTCGCAAATTAAACGTCATGGAACGATTTCGTCATAAGCCAAGCCAATTTGAATAATTTTATGCTTGTAAAGTTGTAACTCAATCCAAGATTATTTGCTCAGTTGTTGAAGTTTTCATTTTTTAAAAAAAGGCAAAACGACTACATACTAATAGATCGCCTATGATGAAGTGAAATGAAAACAAAACAATCGTTAACCTCGCAAAACACAGACAAGTCAGTTCGTAACTGTGACGCGTGACCGAAATAACGAAAGGAATTAAGAACTTCGGCTATTAATTACTTAGTTCGATACGAGATAATGAAGATTTAGATGTATATATATATATACAATATTCACCACACGCATAAGTAAAGCAATGAAAAATATCCCTTGCTGCACAAGATATGTCATTCAATTAACAATTGATTTTCACCAAATAAATAATTTCTCATAATACATTCCAATGATTTTAACCAGATACATTCTAAATTTACTTGTAACGACTCGTAACATTTGTTTATTAAAAGACGAGGCGAAGAAGACGTTTATTATTTTTATAGTCTTTCATAATTAATTTTTATTCTACAAATAGGCATTTAAAATGTAGCAGTTTGGGCACATTTCAGTTGCCACGAATTTTATCATAAAAATCATTATGTACTATAATATATTTTCAAGTTTTAGCCAATCCTTACGTAAGCTAAAAGTGCGGTCTTTCTTCAAAAATTTATCCAAAATTGGAAACCCGTAAAAAATTGAATTAAAAAAAAACTGTAATTTTCAAATACATCGCCATGAAGGCAAAACTGTTTCCAAGCAGGTAAAACAAATGGAATATTTTGTAATGAAACAGCAATAAAGTAAACGCCACCGATGTTGGTATTAAATCGATAATCCTGTCGGAAACGAATACATTTTTCAAAATTCATTTGCAATCGTGTACATAATCTGCAAAACATACTTTGAAATGTAATTAATTTTTTCTTGCATGGAAAATGAGTCGGAAAAGAAATTCGTAAACAGCACATTATCGTCGACCTATGTTTCAATACCCTGGAAGAAAACTCGCTGCATAATGGTCATATACATTCATACATCTCAATAAAACGAACTATTCGGAAATTCGAATTCTGACACTGATTATGAAGAATCTATGAGACTTTTTTTATGTTTCGGAAAAAAAGTTGCATTCAAAACACCCAAAAATTTACAAAGATAAAAAACACTTGCCCATAGCTAACGGAAAATGTTAAAAAATCTGTTTTTCTTAAAAATTCTCTTTTTAATATCTCTTTTTGCCGAGAATAATGGATTCGTATATATCTTTACTTTCACATAAAAGTTCGAAAATTTCTCGGCTTATTCACGTAAATATACAGTATGTACGTGCATTTATCTAAGTTGTTTTTCTGGTGAGGCGATAGTTAAATACTTCGGTAAAAGAGCTTTTGTTAAAACCTGTTGTTTCTTGTACCATCGCCATTAAACCAAAAATCTCCGGAAAAAAAAATCCAGAAATAAAATAGAACCTGATAAAACCTGATTACATTGTGCCTTGGCGATGTAAATTCCCGCCAACGAAAATTATCGTAACCCTGTCTTTTAATTTCAAGCATTAGAATTCTTGAAGTGATGTAACTATTTGAAGCGAGTGGCTGGCACTATATGAAGCTTGAACCAAGTAAACACTTGGTAATAATCCTTAATTAGTTAAAAAAAAAGTTTGTTTTAAATGGAAGTTTTTATTGAAAATTGATTTTGTTAAAACTTAGACTAATCTGAATGTTTTCATAGCTTTTTGAGACGAATTATGATTCCAATTTCCATTCCATTCAATGTTATTCCAATCGCCTTGTTTGCAATTAGTTATGTTGGCTTTAATTTCCAAAGGAATACGTTAATACCTGTCCAGGATACAAAAAATGAAAACAAATATAGGATACCTTACTTCACAAAAGATATCAAGGACTCCAAAAAGACTCCATACTTCAGTTATAACACACAGCAAATAGTTCATTCTAAGCTCATAAAAGAACGTTTCTTCCACAACTTAAGATAAACGGTACCTACCTCCTATTTTTATTTTATCAAACACATGTGAATAAAATTTCAATGAAATAGTCCAACAAACCCTATTTCAGAGAAAAAGATAACCGCCAAAAACCTAGTATCTACAAGGGCATAGCGCACATAACTGTTGCCATAAATAATTCATCTCACCAACTGCCTCCATTGCGTTGAGAAATATTAGTAGTTATCCATAATATTTTTTCCAAGCTATTAAACAAGGAAGACGTACGTGACTTGTCACAGCAAATTGAATTACGGCGATCGAAGGCGCCGATTTGCGTTGATATCCTACGAGTAATGTTTCCTGAAACATACGTCAAAACGACAAGCCAGTGTTGTTTCCATAGGTAGGTGAACTTGATCGAGCCCCGTGTTTGTCGACAACACTGGACAGCTGTGCACAAATTGCGTCACAAGAGCGAAGTTTCGGTAAAAGCCGTACAATGGCAGGTTGGCTGTCACTTTAATATCTTCTCATGTTTATAATGTTACAGCGATGACAAAAAAAAATGGTAATCTATTCTTAATTTTGTTTAAGAGGTAACATTTTTATTGGAGGCTGCGACACATCTGTTAGTCTTTTAGTTCATTTATAATAATAATAACCAACATCTGTTCTGTGTATAGATGCAATGTTTACTTTGCAAATGGTTATATAGAAAATGGCTCGGTTAGTGTGTTTGCTAGAAGGGTGGATGCTATTTGAGGATAAGAAAAAAAAATAGCGTAATGATGAGAGAGAAATTTGATACGCCCTTTAGTATTCGGTTGTATTTGTGAAAAGTAGTATTAAAAACGCATGGAACGATCCAAGCTGGATTTTTTCCAAAACAGAATTTAAAAATGCAAAAAAGAAAGAAATACTGACAAAGGGGATGAGTATTTTAAATAAATAATGAATTTAGCCCCTTAACTGCTGATTAAAAGTCACGTGATTAGCTCCCCAGTACCAGTGTTTTTCATACAGGGGCGGGTGTTTGAGGGGTGGGGGGAGAAAAGGTACAAATAAGTAAATTTTTGTCCGAAATAAGTAAATCCTATGCAAACACTGTCATGGTCATCTTATTACATTCCAGAATAGTTTTATTGATAGCCGCGCAAAGAAAAGAATTGTATTTCGGAAGGACGGATATATACGTCCAGGGCACCGGTTGAGCGAGAAGGATATACACGCCGGTGGACACTTAAGGGTTGAATTAAATTTTTTCCTTGGATTAATTTACTCATCAAAATACTGACAGATTAAAATAGAATTAGCAAATTAAAGCACTGGCATTAATACAATATAAAATCAAATGAGGCGACGTAATAATTTCAGGGCCAAATTCATCTTGATGAATGTTGAAATAGCCTTATGAATAACTAAACATTAGCATTTTGATTAAGCTTATGTTTACTAAATTAATAAATCAAAATGTTGACGTTTATGTAAAAATGCATTAATCAAAAATGCAGATACTTCGATGGAATAATTTCACCGCCAAATCCTTCCAAAGAAATGACGAAATCCGGACCTCGTTGAATAATTAAAGTTTCGCACTGGTCATCGACATAAACTTTTCAAGCTCGTAATAGTTTTTTTTTCTTGTCAGTAATGTATTCTAATTCTTAAATAAATTCTGAACAGATTTGTAAGCATTATAAAATTACTAACTGTTGACTTCATTCAAATACATGGAAAGGTTTAAGAGGGCATGAATGCGAATATCATAAAATAAACATCGCAAAACTTTGATAATTAAAATTAAATTTGAAATACCTTTCGAAACACGATAATGTTCTATGTTTGATTGCGAACTGAATTTGAAATTATTCAAAGTATTTCAGTATTTTGCTGTTGTTTTTTTTGTGGAATTTATTTTATTTGTATTTATTTTATCCGTTTACTTGAACAGAGCGCCGTTCAAATGATTTGCATCGGTTTTTTTTTTGCCTGCATTGGATATATATTCAAATATCAACAGTTCATCTTCCTGTTTTGGCTAGATATGCTATTCGAATCTCGAAATGGCGATAGATTTGTTGAAATTTAACAATTGTTTCGATGGAAACTTGGATATCTTGAATGCTGCACTATTTGATGCTATTATTCTTATAATTGAACTGCAATAGCTGTATGTTTCAGTGTGTTGTATTTGCTTACTAAATTTGTGCAATATTCGAATAAAGGATTTGATATATTGATATTTGTGTTCGAAATCATTTGTCTACAGGCCCATCTCTTAAATTCCTGAGATTAAGATTATATCTCGATCTCATACAGTCTTAATTTGATTGAGGTCAAACATAAAATTTGATACGAATAAAATAACTGACAACACACGTAGTGTGTATCGAAAATAATATTAGTAATAAATAATTAAAACCAAACAGGATATGTTAATTGATAAAAAAAAATACACTGATATGTTTTGAAGTCGAGCACTCCATACTGCATCAATAAATATGTCGAGGACAAACTCTGAAGGAAAGTTATTTCATGCCAGTTTTAAATAAATCATTGCAAAACTTAAGATAACCGAAACCTTACAAATGACACCAACAAAATCCTTAAAAATATACACATACCAATTAGCGGAAAAAATGTTTGCAACACAATGGAGGTAAGATTTAATTAACACAAGATGTCCTCATAGTCGTGAATGCGGTTAACTTTTTAAAATAAACAAATACATCAATCACAGCTGATGCAGACGAGGTCTGTACAAAATAATGCTGGATTGCCTTCTTTACAGAAAAGCCATCACACAGGAAGTTTCACACGAATTTGAAGTGAGATGTGTTGCCAACTATTTTTCTCTAATGTCATTTAGTTTGTGTGTTGCATAGATCAGTGTTAATTCAAACAGTTTCAAATTGCTTCAGGAATTATAAGCATCCTCAGTGGTTCAAAAAGCACATGCACACATTTTGGTCAAATAAATTTTCTCAAACGTATTTGGGTGTACTTTTTAAGATATCCGACTACCTTAAAATTGTGAATGTTGCCAAAAGTTGACAATTTTTTTTTATGATTTTATTTTGTATAGGTTATCTTATTATCTTTATAAAAGTGCCGTTTATTATTTTCCGTTTACTAAAACATAAATTTAAAAGTGTTTTAGTAAAAACAAATGCCGTTACTTTAAGCAAGATGTCATACTTTAAAACGCGTTTTACTCGAAATGTGCGAGTTTTTTTTTAAATGCTCAAAAGGGGACAGTGATTGCTTGGAAGCTTTTGAAAATATTTAACTTAAACTTTTTGTGTATGTTCTGTATATAATAGTAGAAATGTCTTTAACCTTCAGATTTATCAATCACTGTTTTGTTACAAAATTTACAATCCATTATGTGAATATAATCACTGTTTTTTTAAGCAATTTCATATAATAACAAAGATAAAGTGCTCTAGTTTTTGTAAAAATTAAAATCTCTCATCCTGAAGATCATTTCAAAAATGAATAATATAGCAACACATTCAGAATTGAAAATTGATTCATAAACTTTAGGTACTGATTGGGCCGCGTTTACGTTATTTTTTGTAAATTTCCCCCCATTTTAATAAAAATAATTTCTTTTTCTCTTCCTAATTTTAGCATATTTTTCTTAAAATGAACTAAACAAATCTAAAGGCAATAAAAAAAATTCCCATATCTCCATTTTTTAAGAAAAAGTTGTCGCAAGTAGTCGGGTACCTTAAGACTTTACTGAAAATAAATAACAATACTTATGATAAATATTTCTTCAAGAGTGTAATTTTTGTATTTCTGCTTTTTCTACATAACTACTTAAAAAGATTGTATTAATATTCGATTACAAGTGAAAATGTAGAAAATTATTTATTAACTAACACAAAAATTAGATAAAAATAGTTTTATTCTTTAAAAAATTACCCATAAACAATTAAAACAGCGTATTATCTCGGCTACAATTAATTCATACCTTTTCTTTTATATGCAATATTTTAACTATCAAATATAATAGTATATTTTCTCAGACAAAAAAACTACGTATCACATAACACCATTTTTTCGTCCTTATCAAGCATGGATAATAAACTTTTTGCCGTTAAAAATTCTTTTTTGGTTTTTAAATTTTTCACAAAATAACAAAACATCGGTTATATGTTTCAAAATCGGGGTTGAATTTGCAAACTTATATTTACCATCAACATTAGTGGATTAAAAGTTCTAAAATTAAAACAACTTTACTTCCTCAAAGGAGAAGAACCAAAAACTTTTGCAATAGGTTTTGACACACCCGACAGACAAGCATACTTGAAATGTAGGAAACAAGTAACCGCAAAAGAAAATAAGAAATCAATTTTTATTAAATTAAAAACTCAAGGACTAGAAGACATTGAAAATATTTTAATTGGTGAATTTTTCTTTAAAAAAAAAAGCATCAATATTTCGAATTCTTTCAAATTAAATAATCGAAATTGTTCTTGGAAAATCTCTCTTGGATTTTCTTTGTACAGTGAAAAAAGAATTTCTGGAATTGATTTAAAAGAATTTCTTGATCAACAATACATCAATACTTAGTTGTAAATATTAAAAAATGCGTGTAAGGAGTTAACATAGAAGTGAATTGCTTTCAAACTAAAAAAAAAATGTCTGATATTATAGAATTGTTTTTCCTATCACTTTTTCAAAAGAATCAAAAGAGCAATACCTACTAAATACCGAAACAGAATAACAAACCATAACAATCTCATATGCTTAAGAATTGTTTTCTTTCGGAACAATTCCAAAAGTTAAAATTAAAGTCGCAACGTTCTATTAAAAGAACCCATGACAAACAAGCATTAAGACAAAAACCGAAACAATATTCCCAAATAAAACCACCATTCATTAGATAATTATATTTTCGTACTCGAAAGCACAAGTGAGCGTAATCTCCGTTTTTGGTTTTTCGCAGTTAATTGACGACACGAGTGTTTCTGTAAGCTTGACCTTTCCAAACCACGCCTTCCCACCACAATCGCGTGTCTGGATATCTCTCCCAAGTAGGACAAGTTGCAACCCGATCACGGCAATGAAAGGGAGTCTTGATTGAGGGAGGATTTCGTGGCCGTTTTCTTTTTCCAGTTCTACAATTACGCCTCATTTGAAGGGAAAAAGGATTAAACATTTCATCACAGGTTGTTTACAAGCATTCATCATATAAAGGAACAATACTTATGCTTAAAAGTTTGCTATTTTAAATTCTCTTTTAAAGATCGTTTCATTGTTCATTAACGTCACCCACTGAAACGATATGAGGTCTACTGGCAAAGGACCTCGTAATTTTGAACCATAGTCAAGTGACGAAAACGGCGCTTCAATTGGCACCCAACTCTTTAAACTTTCACACTAAGCCTCGAGAGATTTACATGCATCATCATCAGGTCCAATCCTATGGTGTCAGCCGCATGCGCGCAAAGACATAAGTGCCACCCCTCTAAAGAATCCTCATATTTTGACGAAAACGTTGACGTTTTTATTTATCTACCTGTATAAGAATAAAAAGTAAAACGTTAATAAAAATGCAAATAAACACAAACATCTCTCTCACTTCTTTCCTCTATTTTGTTTTTCTAAGTTGTTAGGATATTATTGAACTGAAAACTTTTAATTTCCCAAAATCCATATTGCATTTAAACACTCTTGCGTTTTGGGTAACATTAAACATATCAGATGTTTTCGTACAACTTTCGCAAAAAAAAAAATCTTTTTAGAGACGCATTTGTTAAGCTTTGATCCACTGGTCGCCGCCAGTGCCGGTGAAAAGCAAGAAAACCATTTTCTATTGTGGTATAGCCGGCTCTGCCACGAATTTTGCCACCGAATGAAGGATGTGTGTAAAGAGTAGACATTAATGGATAATGGACCAATACACTATGCACGAACATTCCATTTTACTTATGCTATGATATAAAGAAATCGGAACTTTTGATTTTTCAATATTTAAAATTCAACATATTTATTCGACTAGTTGACTAAAATAATTAAATGGACTGGAAAATCAAATTTTAATAAGCAAAACGGATCCCAACCATATGGGATATCTATACTTTTCGAACCGATTATAAAAAGGTTGAAACAGTTGGCTCAGAGCTAAATCTATACAAAGGAATTCTCGCCAACTGGCGTCAACACCACTTAAGTTTTAATTTGAACGATTCATAAAAAATTTGCTTGGTTGATAGAACTATGTGTGATCTGAGGACGTACCTTGTTTTGGCCACCCGCGTGCGGTGCATGCGCAACCCCATCTGCAAGGATCAGCCCTTCTTTAAGGCTTCAATATGGACCAGGACTCAACCCAAGAAACATGATCGGCCACGAGTTCGTGACCATGACCACTTGGCTATTGCGGCCAATCTTTTTTGAGAGATATAGTATATCCACTATTTACGAAAATGAGCAAGGGATTGATTGATTGACTATTAACGTACTGAGAGGCAGTAAGAGGGATATTGATGACGGAATTCATAATTTTGAATCACAAGCAGGTGATGACAACGACACCTGTGTGAGCTAGCATATCTCACTCTCTAAATTTCCATACAATTGCAGCGTCAGGACTTTGACACAACTAACGTACATAAGGTATATGTTTTCATGTTAGCTAAATAGAATCAATAAACTGGTTATTGATCACATGGCCATTTTTAACTAATTGCGCTTTTCAAGAGATGTCTAATATAATTGTATTCTGCTATCTCATTGAAGGTATGCGTCTGCCAATGCCGATTTGTTTTGCTGACTTATAGAAAATTTCAAAAGCTAATCGCTCTAGAGATGAAATCTGATAGAAGAGAATTTTCTAGCATTCAATTATTACTTCAAAAACAAGGATGAGTTAACACATAGAACTACCAACAAATAGCTTTATAAAAAACGGTTTCCAATAGAACTTTACTTGAGATATACTTGAAATTCGAAACATTATGATTTTTTTTCAAAAAAGAAATAATATTCGGTAAAATATATGTATAAAATGTCACAGAGATGAAGAAATAGTATTACGACAGAGCAAAAGTGATTTGCAGTTTTGAAACTTACGTTTCAAGTATGACTAGTATCGACATGGCTAAGGATAAATTAGAAGACATTCAAAATTCTTAAAAACAAAATAATATGCACATACAGTATTAGATAACTTTCTTTTTTTAAATTAACAGTTTCAAATTATTTACCTTGTTATTAATCCAGTGTTCATACCCTACCCTAGTAATATCATGTAATCAATAACAGACTTCAGGTAAAAAATTTAAAACTTTGCATATTTAACATTACAGGTCATGAGAAGGTCACTTATATTTAAGATTGCAGGAGCCCATCTACCGTGAATGAATTCGAGAATGTAACGGTAATCCTGTGGAATTCATTTTACCTTCTCTAATCTAGACTATTGTATCGATCTCGAATGCAGTAAAGTGTATCCGAAGCAAAAAAAAAATTCAGGTTTCTCTGGACTTTTTCTTCGATTTCCTGAAAATATTTTCATGTTTCAAGTTTCAGATTTTCAAATATATCCCGATACCGCGGAGGGAAAATACAATTCTACAAATATTTGATTTACATTTTTGCTTTTTTTTGTATGCACTTTATAGCATTCAAATCTATGCTCCAATCCAGTGGTCTTCAAAACTTTGTCGAATAATGGTACCCTTGAAGCTATAAGGTATTTATCGGGAACTCCATCCAAGAGCGCGCCCTTTAGAAGAATATATCTTAAAATACTATTTAAAGTAGATAAATATGTTATATAGAGAGAGGTACTTTATATAAAGACAATTAAAAACTACTATATTTTTTATGTATATTAAAGTAATATACAGCGAAATACGCTTAACGCGAAACCGCTTAAAACGAAATATCGGTTAACAAGAACAAACACAAAGGTCCCGACAAACTACTAAATATTTGTATTTACATGCATTTTTTCTCTAAACACGAAACAAAAATCGCTTAACACGAAAAGATTTTCATTCTGGGAATGAACAAAATACGGAAAACACTAGACACTTAATAATGTTTGAGAAAGTTTCTGTATTTTTGAACTGTCCTACAGTATAATGGGAAGAATTCGTTGCAGTGGATCACGGTAATGTGTTACAGCTCAATTATGACAGCAAAGATATTTTAAAGTTTGTTAAATCTCAAACATATCATTGAAGCAGAATCCGGCAACAAAAATGAAATGAATATTGCAGCTCCTCTGCTCCCACGTCAAACGAAATAAGGAACATCATGAAAAGTAAGCGCAGTTATTTAGACAGGGCACATTCCAATGGTGAAATGAATGAAAAAAATGGACATCTAACAATTTTTTGACCATTTGATGTTAAAAAAAAGACAATATAAGCAAAACTATAAGATTATTTTCCAAAAAATCCATAAATGTTTTGTTTTTCAAAAATTTTTAACGTTTTGTATTAAATTTCAATAAGTTCTTGTGGATGTTTTTTTTTTTATTTATCTTTATTAAGTGCATGTATATATACACCTCTATGTAAATAAAATTTACTCTGATATATAAGCTTAATTTTGTTCAATATTTTTTTTTTTTTGCAATATCCTTTAATAAGAAGTTTTTTAACATGAAAAAATATTTCAGTCCCCACAGTTTTGTGTTAAACGATTTTCACCGTACTCATTAATTATTACTGCAAGTCTCACATCTACCATTGAATCCAATTTAATAACTAGAACATGTGTTTGCATTTTTTTATAAAAATCTAGGTATACTGAAGCTATTTGCAGTCGAATTTCATATTTTGTTTTTGTTGCCACATACGTTGAGAAATACTGTTAAGTTAATGTATGTTCAGAATGGTATTAAAATGTTTATCGTTGGCAGAAAAACTTCTGCGTATCCTGCAAATTTGCAACCTAAAATTGAGGACCGTGTCCAGCTTTTCAATTTAGACTGGAACGTCGAATCCGTCGATAAGTTGTTCCTTTTCCTCCTTTGGAAAGCCTTCTGACTTATCCATTCATAGTTGAAGCATGTGACTATTACAAAGTTTAAGATTTTCTTTTATGCTTAAAATATTTCTTTATATTTATCTTTACAAGCAAACTGCCTTTCATAAAAATTAAAATTTTACAAAAATTTTGGTGTTTTAATTAAGTAAATAATGATCACTTGCGGAACCTCTGTCAGAGTTTTAAGAAACCCTAGGTTTCCATGAAACCCAGATTGAAGACCTCTGCTCAAGTCTATACTTTGAGGAAAATAGAACTTTTAAAGAATGAACATTTTCCCTCAAGAACTTAAAATGGTTGATACAAAATGGTTAATGATTTTAAGTCAGTTTTTTTTCTCGTTGTAACAGTCATATCTTTCCATATTTTGATAAAATGAATATTTAAATCATTTAATAATAATTTCGTTACATATTTTATTTTAAAATACCTATGTACACCACTTTTTAAGAGTTTAATCAGCAAGTGAATTACCTATATCCATCGCCATTTTTATTTCTGTTAAAGATTTTATTCGAATCTTTCGAAATTTTATACGTTGTCCGAAAAGCCAACACACTGAAAATTTCTTCAGGAGACATTTTCAGCTGCTTACACGAAATGACAGGTCATTTCAGACAAACAATAGGCGCAAAGAGACATTGCACAACCCAAAAAGGTGCGATGCATTTGTCCCTGTAAGAAAACCTTTTAACAATCGGTAAGCATCCTTGATGACAGAATTTCGAAACGAGCTTAAGATGAAGAAAAATATTTAACTCACTGTATTACGTGATACTTCGATTTATATTTCGTTACTTTTTCTTACTCACTACCAATGATTAAATAGAATTTTTTCAGAAAAACTCTTTTTCTCTCTACATTACGAATGTGGCAACCTGAGACTTATTATGCGGCATTAAATTCTTAACAATTTTTAAATATCTTACTGGACATTTAAAACTCGCAGATTACTTAAGTCAGAAAATATGCATGACGAAATAAGTTCCGTTTGTGACATTTCTTCCACTGTTTCCGACTCGAAATTCTAGGCAAATACGTTGCCAAAAAGGAAAATGAGATTCTTAAAAATACTGAAGAGGTTTGCACGGGCGACTCACGTGAAATATCCTTAAAATATCATTTTTCGTTGAGTTGAAAGATGATGTGCCAGAATATTTATTTACTCTTTTTGCTTTCATTCACGCCTCAGTAGTTTCTGCATAATGGCGTTTTGCCGTTAGAAATCTTGATTCACATCATATACATTAAAATGCAAGAGAAGAGTTATATACTATTTTGGAATCTTTTGTGTGCTTTTTCGAATGCTACCCGATCGGCGGTGGTAGATCGAGGTCCACGAAATTCAGAGTAACAAGGGGCCTAGTTTACGTAGGTCGTTATCCGCAGCTTAAAGCACTGTACAGGTGACAATAGGTTTTCGCTCCACTCCACCCCAACTTTTGTGGGAGGTCACCCTGAGGATTTTCAAGGCCCTCTCCCCATCTTTCTTCCTTTTCTCAAAGGATCAACCTCTCGAAAGGACTTGCGGCTCGACGAATGTTTAGAGTACCCCCATGCCGTACAGGTAGTGTGGCGTAACGTACACCCCCGCAACCACCGCATCGTGGAGGGGGCAGGGTTCTTGGGGGCCCAAAGCCTGACTGGTGTCAAGTACGTATCCTTTGTAAGATTCGACTTAGGGGCCTGGAACCTGACTTCGCAGGGGGGCCCCAATATTTCCGTTACGCCACTGCGTACAGGTGCTATACAACTACAAACATCCATGCCTTCTCCGGGATTCAAATCCAAACCTTACGGAACAGCAGTCAGCGTCACTAATTACTATATCGTATGGGCGGTAATTTTAAAATTTAACTATGCTTATCGCACATAAATCATTATATTAGTGAAAATTCTCAATCAACGAATACAGCGCAGCAGAATGTAAATGTCATATTTTACACTCAAAAATAAAAATACTTTAAGTTAATACTTAAGGTATGCGACTGGTTCCTACAAATTAAAAAAAATGGAAATATGTGGATTTTTTTGTTGTTGTTTTTAGATTTTTTTAGTACATTTTAAGAAAAATATGCTAAAATTAAGAAGAGAAAAAGAAATTATTATAACTAACATGGGTAGAAATTGACAAAAAATAACAAACGCGACCCATTCTGTACCAAAAGTTTATGTACAGATATTCAATTTTTCAATTTTGATGTGTTGCATTGTCGAAATGACCTTCAGGATAAGAGATATTTTAATTTTTACAAAAACTAGAGCACTCTCTTTATCTCAGTTATTATATGAAATTGTTTTAAAAAAGTGATTATATTCACATAAGGGACTGTAAATTTTGTAATAAAACAGTGATTGATAAATCTGAAGGTTAAAACACTTCTACTATTATGCAGAACTTACACAAAAATTTGTTAATTCTTTTCAAAACTTTGAGCTGTCCCCGTTTGATCAATTTCAAAAAATCACGTTTCGAGTAAAACACGTTTTAAAGTATGACATCTTGCTTAAAGTAATGGGCATCTGCTTTTACTAAAACACTTGTAGTTTTTGTTCTAGTGAACAGAAAATGATAAACTTAGTATTTTTATAAAGCTAATAAGATGGCCTATAAAATAAAATCATAAAAAATTGTCAATTTTTAGCAAAATTCACAATTTTAGGGTAGTCGGATACCTTAAAAGTAATAATTACTTTAGAAAATAGAAACAGAGTATATAAATTATTAACATAACATAAAATCAAAATACTTTTGAGATCAAAGAAATCATCACTTTCGGTCAAGTTACATTTAAAAAAAACTGTTACAATATCGCATCAAGCATACTATTTGAAATGGATACAAAAATCTAAACGAACAAATAATTAAAAATTACTCAATAGGTTTTTTTAAAGATCCTTCTCCTTCCATTTCCTAGGTATTATACGTTATAAGTTGGGTATAAATTCTTTTTATTACACGCGTGTTGTTTACAAAATCTTTTCCCCTTTTCTATAATGTCTTTTAAAACCTCAATTAAAAGATAGCTTCAGCGCGTACGAGAACTTTCTTCTCTATTATAATACATGACTAGAGATTTTATGGTATTTACTGAAAAAGAATATAACGCTTTTAAATAGTATAGGTTAAAATTTCAGACATAATTTTCGAAGAAAAATGCCTCTGTCATATGAAACAGCATTTCGGTACGACTTAAAACGAAAACAATTAAGAAATAGGTAATTTAAAAGAATCACTTATTTATCATTAAAGGAAAGATAATATCATGAACATATGCAAATCAAAAATATAATTATGAATTTCGATAAATATTAAGTAAAATAAGTGGTGTTTATTAACATTAGCAACACGAGGGCTAAAAATGACGGACCTTTTCAAAGGACAAGGACGACACCTGAGCTGACAAACCCCCGTCCAAACTACCTCACCACGCTAACGGGAGGACTTTGAGCCACGACTGATTTATAGTGCATCAGCTCCTCTACATGGTGGGTTTTCATGGAACACTAGGCTTGAAGTCATGACACTCCAGCCACGAGTTCGTGACCATGACCACTATGCTACCACGGTCACAAATAAAACAAAAAGGAAAAGCGAATACCCTGATTTCAAAATTGACATACACTAACTTTTCAGAATTTTAGTTGCTAAAGTTTTTCGACAACATTATTTTAATATTTGAGCTAATAATGTTTCAGGAGTATTATTTTTTTTATAAAAATATAGAATATAGTGTTCACTTTTTACACACTTAAAAAAAACCTCCATTTTTCAATCAAAACCTATTTTTTAATACCCTTTTATAAGCTTCACCTGTATGTAACGCAATCTTTGAACTCAAATTTTACCCACTTTAAAAAGGTCAGATTAATTCGAAATTCTTCTCGCTTGTCCAGGACCGATAACAATGCAATAATATTGTTCCAAGATCATCAGGATTAACGATTTCCCAATTTCAGATCCCATCCCGCATCTAGCGACTAATTTCATATCTCATTTCCAGATTTGGCGACTGAAAGATTAAGTTACAATTTAGTTCGATTAACTGTAAAAGGGTGTTTAGTTTTTTTAAACTGTAATTTATTCAAAGAACTTTATAGAAGGATTCACATCCATCTTGAAAATTTCAAATATAAACCACTTTTTAACGAATTAAAAATAAAACATTTTCTTGTGAACGGCTTTTTTAAAATCCTATAATTTGGCCAATTTGTTTTTCTTCTTCGCCAAAGATGTGGACTAAAATAGGATATTACCTTTTAGTATATTCCACAATGCATGGAGCTAAGAATTAATACATATACTTTCATAATCAAGCAAATAACTTTATTTTAAAATTCTGCAATGACTTTATTCAAATTTAGCCATAACTTTTCACCAACTATAAGTATATAGGATATTAGAGATCTTATACGTGATCTTTACTTTTTTTTCCATTTAGTTATGGAATTCTTCACTTCAGAATCAAAATCGAAACACTGTTTCCTTTTCTTTTATTCAACGGCGAAAGTACAGAACACAGATTTGTATTATATCTTCACAGTAAAACATATGAATGTAAATTCTATTGTCTTCAAATCCTGGTTTAAAACAAACTATTCTCTTCAACACTGTAATTTTCGAACTTTCTTCGCCGCCTTTTGTCGTTCTTAACTGAATTGTTCCTCTTTAAAAACATCCGTGTGAGGGAACGAAAAAAATGAATAGTAAAAAGCTACATAATAAATTACCATTTCTCTCTCATGGAATGTTCAATCACGTATGTTCTAAAAAACGTGACTCAAATTGAAAGCATGAAGATCTTGAGAAATTACATCGTCTGTTGAAGATAGTGCTTTATTAGCAAAAACTAAAACTTTTAATATTTAATTGTTAGGAAACATTTTTTTAAGTGGTATGATTCTAAAAAGGAAATGGCTTTGAAATAAGTGAGCCTGTGATGGCTGTTTAAAAAGGAAAATAATATAGAATCTCATAATAATGGACTTAACTACATCTTTCCTCAAAGTAGCTACGGCATAAACATTATGATAGAAACTTCAGACAAACTAAAACGTTTTTTTTATGAATAATGTTCTCTATGGGGGAAATTTGAAAACGTCGAGAAGAGAAAAACTTCAAAGATTATATAAGAAAAAAGAATTTTAGAATTTTTTTTTTCTACTTAAATTTTCAATCTTACGCAAAACCTTGCATTCTCATTAGTTATTTAAAAAGAAGAATGTTATTAGAAATATAACAGTTAAAGGAAACATTTTATCAACATTTAATAAAAATAAAAGTTTATAAAAGCTACACTAATTCTCTAAATTTTCTTCTCAAAAGATTAGAAAAGAATTCCTAATATATAAATTGTTTTTATTCGAATTTGACTAAAAAAAATTTCCCTTTCAAATTTAGAACGAATAACATTCTAAATCGCTTGTAAATTAGGATTTTTTGAATGAGAAAAATTAACAGTATTTTGTTCTAAAATAAAAGTTTCTAATAATAGTTTGTTCTAAATCATAAATTAGAAGTAGATTTTTGTTGCTTTAAGATTTAATAGATCTGAATTATTTTCAGAAACTATACGGTAAAAGGAGGCATGAAAAATCCCAGTTATGCTTCCAACATTAGAGAATCGGATGCTAATTTTGGTATGACTTTAATAGAACACGAAATAACCGAGACAGTGTAGTTACTAGTTTCAAGATCCCCAGACTGAAAAAAAATATATCTAGTTATCATTTGAGTTATTAACTAAATGTACTATTTTAATGAATTTATAAATTTTGATACCAGAAATATTTTCTATACTATTAATTCACTAATATTTGAATTTTGATTCGCTGACTGAAAATATTGCTTCATTGTTCGGTATAATTTAAATTTAAGGTTTCAGTAATACGTATTTATTTTGATATTTATTTGAACGAAAAATGAATATTTAAATATCGTCTGCGCTCTTTCGTTAGCAGTATATTTACTGTTTATTTCAAAAATTAGATTTATTTATTTTTTATTTTATTCATTTAGAATAAATAATAGAATTTGCATAAATTACAAAGCAACAAATTAATTTGGCACTCTTTGATAAAGTTATGTGTGTTCAAAGTGTTATGCATATAATAAAATACTTAAGAAAAAAGTAATAAAAAAGCAAACTTTATTTCTATTACAGTTTTCCGATTACTTTAACATGACTTTTTCAGCTTTTCCCATTTATTTGGTTTATGAGTGATAACAGAATTTGCTCCTTAAAAACAAATAGATTTTTTCACGATTTGAGCAATATATTAAAATCAAATTACTATTAGCAATATCGGAATTTAAGAAAATCGCGTAATAAAAAAAATTTGAAATATCTCAGATACGTTAAACAACACCTGGGAAGAGATTGAATAGTCTCACTATTGTCAATGACTATTGTGTAACGTATTTCGATGACAAGAGATTCTATTTAATAAAAAATTATTCTATCAAATGTATAAGGAAAGTTGTATGTTTCATATCTTTTACAGTTTGTTCAGTTTTAATTGCCACATTTCCAGTTTAGTTTAGAAATATATATTAACCATTTAAAATAATTAACAGAACAACTATCAACCTCTGTTCAGAACCGAATGAGTAGAATTGAATAGAAAATAAATAAAAAGTCAAGAACACAATGAATTCTATCCGAGTGAAAAAAATATTCACTGTATCGGTAAATTTTTTCTAAAAATATTTCATAAATTATAGTTTTATCTTGATTTACAGAGATATTCTTCGGTTAGGAAAAATTGATGAATCTATCTTGCTTTCTACTCTACATCTAATAGCTAGTTCAAGATTTCCTTAAAGTAACTCTTAAAAAGATAAAAACTTTAACTGACATGTAATCGATACGTTAACAAGTATCGATTCAAATGTAAGAATCATTTATTCATTAAAAATAATAAATAATTATTTCATCGTTTCAATTCATTCTTAATTAAAGAACAGCAAAAAAAAACAACAAAAAAAAAACATAATCCAAACAAAGAACGATTATTTTAAAGATAACAACAAATGGTTTACGCTAAATCTTATGAGCTTTTATACGCTAGCTTTTTCACAATTTACTCAAGTACATCTATCTAATAAGGAAACTTTTTTCTGAAAAATTTAGACGTGATATATTCTTTAAGTTTCAAAAAATTTTGCATACAAATTTCCGGTCAAGAAAAAAAATATTTATTAAAATTAATTTTAATAAAAAAGAATAATTTTGAAGGATATAAAAATTAACATATCCACAAGGAAGTAAGTGTACTACTTATTTTAAAAAATATACACATTTGTGTCTTAAATTACTTTTACCTTATTTTTTTATAACTCACAAACCACATGCTTCTCATGTACTCGTATATATCCATTGCATCTTTTTACTACGGACATCTATCATTGCCACTGTATAAAAAGACCGGCAAAAAATTCCTTGCACTTTTTGTACATGTATTTTATAACAACACGTGAGGCATATATTTATATGGTATGTGCTATCTTTCCGATCTGTACCATTTAAAAATTATAAAAGATCTTACATGCCATATCTTTCATATCCTAATCATAGTATCATATGAGAATATGCAACGATAAAAATGTACAAAAATGTTGTAATCAGGATTTTGAAAATCATATCACGTTGTTTTTAGCATATTGATTACAAAATTTCCTACATCATGTACGAATTCTTTTCACACAAGGTCATTTCGAATGAGATGTCTCTGAATAGAATTTTAAACTAGTTTAGTCTGAATGGTGAAATTAAATTTTTAAAAAATGAACTATTCCAAAATATCACCATTTATTATTTTGAAACGAAATTCTACATATACTTAGGTAAAGTTGCACATATAATATTTGCAGATGGACTTAATTGGATATCAAATAACTGGTATCTATTTTCATCGAAGCCCAGATACTGATAGCACCATTTTATACAGAAAATATGAACGAATTAATATTGTTTAACATTTTCAATCGCATTAAATATGCTTAACTGAACAATGCTATATTCATATAAACAAGGTTATAAAATCATGCAATTTTTATGCTGCAAAATGACTAAAAAATAGCTTTTAAATTATGTAAAAATATTATTTCTATTATCTGGAACCAATTTCTTTTGTGCATTTACCTAATTCTTGTTATTTTAATAGGAACATTTTTCTTTCTGAAAACTTATATGTGGAGTAATGCCCACAAATTCAAAGTGATGAAAATTTATCAGATTTATCAGCATTGTAACCCATTAATTTTAATAACTTTTTGACAATTTTTTTTTAATATTTATTCATATAACATTAATACGTATTCAACGTTTCAGATCTATAAGATAAACAAAGTTTTTCAGAAATGTTCCCTTTTGTATTGAAATTTTCTTTTGAAAAATTGCGATGCTAGTTAACTATGCATCTTTAACAAATGCATACCAACATCACAACTTTTGATAGCTAATATACTTTTAATTTAGCTCTAGAAAAAAAATTAAACTGTATTAGAAACACAAAGAATTGTGATTGTTTCCATTAAAATTGAAACATATTTTTCTGGAACACTTTTTGTGAAACGACTCTTAAATCATTCAAATTTCGATTGAGCATCAGCGTACATTAAAAGAAACCAAAGAGTATACATATATTAATATTCCGAATTGAACCCAACATATTCAGTCCTCAGCCCGAAATTGCGGTTTGATTTGCTAGGCTCGATTCTTATGATTCATTTCACTTTTATACTACGATTCGAATATTATTGTTGACTGTTTCTACGATTTTGTCAACTATTTGATATTTTCACTCCTTCTGGTAAAAAATTAGATTTTTTAAATAAGATAATCTGCAAGTCCCTTTTCTAAATCATCTAATGCTGATATATGTAAGTTTTAGAAAGTATCTCTTATAAATCGAAATACATTTTTAAACTTGAGAAAAAGCATAGATTTTATATTTCTTTTTCACTCCGGATACACTTCATTAGTGTGCTTATAAACATAATTGTTTTAAATCATTTACGAAAGCAAAGATTTTGATTGGTTTTCCCTTTACTTTAGGTATTTTTACTTTTATTAATACCCGGTGTACAATTTTAACTATACTATTAAAAATTAAGACAATTACTTAAATTATTGTAATTAATGTATTCAGAAAATAATTGAAATGTAAGTAAACTGTTTTAAACTATTATTTTTGTAATTCTTAAAGATAACTATAAACTCTTGATTTATGGTAACTCAATATAAAAAAGCGTTGCTCCAAAAAAAGAACATTTCTATAAAGATTATGTATGTGGCACATAATCCTTTTTAATTGGACCCTTAAACCTATTTCTAACATTGAAGACAAGGATAATGTTTTTTTTTAAGGGTAATTTTGCAAAACTTGAACTAATTAACTGTTTGCGATAAAAATTGTAGAAAAGCTTCTACGTCATTCGTGATATTTTAAAACTCATAGTAATTGCAATAGTTAGACTGAAAGGAGTTTCTACGTCATTCGTGATATTTTAAAACTCATAGTAATTGCAATAGTTAGACTGAAAGGCTGCTCCAAGCTAAACATTATTAAAAATTCATTAATTCCAGACTTAGAGAGAATTTTGTTAAACTCGTTCACAAGAACTTTTTCTTCTTTTTGTGGGAAAAATAGTATCTGTTTGTAATTATTTGGGAATCATATCAAATACCATAAAAGTTATGAATTAAATACCGTACCCCAGAAAATAATTCTTATTTTCATTATAACAACCAAACGTAAAAATGAATACATACTATCCTGCACATACATAACCAATGAGTACCTATTTACAGCCTTATATGTCAACCCTTAATTGAAGTTGAGAGGCCTTAAGACTCAACAGCCTGCATCCAAATAATTTTTTTAGAATATATATATATATAATTATTTTATTCTAAAAATCAAATAGGATCGAATCTTTCCGAGAATCAATTTAGTTGTATATACGAGTGAGTCTAATATACTGAGTATATACTGGCGACGGACCTCATAATTTTAAATCCTGGTCAAGTGACGAGGATGACACACGAGATGGCAACACCACTCTCCAAACTACCAACCCAACGGGAGGACTTTGAGCCTCAACAATGAGTGAGACTGATATTTACGTCGCACTGTAAAGCTGCACGAGGGCTATTGACGGCGGACCTCGTCATTTTGAACCATGGTCAAGTGACGAGGAAGACACCTGAGCTGGTACCATCTCTCCTAACTTCCACACCACACCGACGGGTAGGCGTTTCAGCCTCGACAGTTTTAATGTTCATCAGCCATTTTACACGGGGTATCTTCAGTGGTGCTCGAATTCATGACCATTACCCACTGGCGTAGCTAGCTCTGAGAGGGCCCGGTGTTAAAATTCCTTCGGGGCCCTTTTTTAGATATGGGACCCTTATTAGTGGGACTGTAGTTGCATATGTCGGGGCCCCTGTAGCTTGGGGGCCCCGTATCATGGATACAGTGGTAGCTACACTCCTGCCATTTCCACTAGGCTATCAGTAGTATATACGAGACTGAAAAATAGGTAATTTAGTGAAAGCGTAGGGAAATCTAACTGGCAGTGGCGCACACAAAGAGGGGTGTCCTAGGTGTTCAGACCCCCCCCCCAAAATCCCTTGAGTTTTTTTCGATTGATGATAATCTTACATATATATATAACGTAGAATTTAATTAAGTGCTTGTAAAAACAATTTATTTTATTAATTAATGCTAATTATTAATTCAATAATTTATTTTTTACTTAGTTTTGTTTGCAAAATCGACAAAATCAGAAGAATCAATTGGTGTTGTCTTGAGGTATGATACGAGTTGAGGGTCTTTCGACCATGGACCCCCCCCCTGGAAAATTTTGTGCGCTACTGTTAACTGGGGTTAGTTTTCTCTTAAAATGGACGCAAGCGGTCTTTTAGAACCACAGCAGTTAAGGGTTAATCGCTCCACATTTCTACAAAAAACTAAATAATAATAAAACCAACCGGAATAGTAACTGGATATACTTCTAAGCTGCTGTTTTGCGTGCTTTTCGACACACCCACTAGTGCTTTTTGTGATAATACATGAAAAGAAACATCAAAGGTCGCACATCTGTGCAGAGAGAATGCTAATTTGACATGGTGTCACCTGAAGACAGGAGAATAAAATCTGCAGCTAACATTTTAATGTGACTTGTCATTCAACGTAAAAGTCAGGAGACATGGATATAAAAAGAAAGATACTACATATTGTATGTCTTTCCTTTTTTATATTTTTATAAGTTTGTAGTTGACATGTTAAGGCTTATTGTAGATTTGTAATAACTTTTAAAAGGAAAAAAAATCGAAGTTGTAAATTCGTTTTTGAATATTTTTAAATTTAGGTATCTACACAAATTTTGATTAAAAATATTTAATAAATAATTTGAACAGGTGTCCAAAAAAAGATGGTAGTAATACTTTGCTTTAAGCTTAAAACAAAATCAAAAGACACACAAAAATTATCTATTACTTCATAATAAGTTAACTTTTGATTCCAAACGAAGAAATTTTTTTTTCTCGTCGGTATATCATTGAATTTTTTTTTTCGAAATTACAATACTTTTTCACATTTTTTTCTCCATAGAGCAGGCCGCAGCAGCCTAGTGGCCATGGTCACGGTTTCGTGTCCAAAGTGTCATGAGTTCAATCCCTAATGCCACCAAAGACTCTCCGTTAAGAGGGTCACGTTAAATCTGTAGTGACTCAAAATCCTCTCTTTGATGTGGTGGGGAAGTTCAGAGAGAAGGTTCCAGCTCAGGTGTCATCCTCGTCACGTGACCGTGGTTCAAAATTACTTCGCCCCTCACCAATAAAACACCTGTTTCGTGAGAGTGAGGCAGTAATAAACAGCCCCTTCACTCATAGTGCAGCCAGTTAGAGTAAAATTAACGTCGCACTATAAAGCTGCACGAGGGCTGTTGGCAACAGACCTCATAATTTGGAATCCTGGTCAAGTGACGAGAACGACACCTGAACTGGCACCCCACTCGCCTAACTTCCACACTACATTAACTTCCAACGATGAAGCTTGATATATGTGCCGTAATGAGAAATTCAGATCGATATCCATCGCAGGGGCACTTATTAAATCAAGGAAAGATTAAGTTGGATTTAGTTGATTTAATTTGATTGTTTGATTTTATGGCAGTCAAATCAAATCAAGTCTCAGATTGTCAAATAACATGACCATAGAAGGTTTCAAGTTCGGAACTAAATCCAACTTAAATCTGTCCTTGATTTAATGTTGGATTTAGTTCCGAACTCTTGACAATCTGAGATATATTTTCAAAAGAATGGAAAGCGACTTTTTCATGTAAAAATCCATATAAAGTCATTTTGTGACACTTATGCTTTATTTAGATGAATATCTTTAAGGTGAAAGACCTCCCAATAAACCCTTTGAGCTATTGCAGACTTAAAAACTCATAGTTCATCCAGACACAACAAAAACATTTAATCCTCTTTTTTCCCAAGTCCTAATATTCATTTTACTTAATTTCGCAGACAGCAAGCTAGACATTCGACGATTAAAAGTAATTAACACTGATTTGATGGCGGGTCATGTTACTCTGATGTTATTTATGTTTCACTATAATAATGCCTTTTACTTCTAATTAGGTATTATTTGTAATAATTAGTACTTGTAAGATTATGCAAACAGTAACAAAAGAAAATCGCCAACGTACAAATATTTTTCGGGTAACCACCAGCTTGTACGATCAACATTCAAGAAAAGGCTTTGTGTGTTTAAAAAGATGAGTTTCCCTAGAAAAGTATTGACATCTTTCTTAGATGGATTGTTAGCTAATGTTTTGTAACATAAAAAGCAATATATATAAGCTACTTAAATTTAGCAATTTGCCTTCTAATAAAATATCACAGATTTAATAATTGTACTCTGAAGAAAATTGTCAACACAACAGCACTTACTAAATTTTTATTTGCATGTTTAATTTTGATTTGTACTCAAAGTCAAATGTTCAAAAACTGGATGGAAGCAACAAAAAAAAAGGGGGGGGAGGGGGTTCTGAATGGATTAACTGGCGATTAAGGCAGCTGAATTTTACAGAAACAAAAGATGTGAGGAGAGAGAGAGAGAGAGAGAAACAGAGTGATTTACACAAGTTCTACAATTTATTTTGGTGTAAAAACCAAGTAGATTTTAAATATTTCTAAACATTACATTAAGGAATGTTATAATTTGTACTCGGTATTTTTTTTTATTTTCTCGACCAAAATAACTAAAAAATGTCTATTATCAAATTTGATTTGATGACAGATTGTAAGAAGAATAGAAGTTAATAATAAGAAATATTAGGTTATATTTGTGATACTGCAAACGGTCGTGTTACATTGATTAAACCTCAATTAAGTCAACTTCTACGGTTCAATGTAGATAAAATATACTGCAAAAATGCAGCAAAAATCATGGCATATATTTTAGTAATTTTTGTAAAGCGTTTTGTATATTGTTTTACTTCGATGAATGTTTTCAAAACTTTGATTTAACTTTTCGTGTATAAGGTGATATGTTCAGAACCAAAAAATACACAAAATTGTTTTAAGAACATTAAAACAAGAACAAATTATGAAAATGCAATATTTCAGCGGGGAAAAAAATGAAGGAAGAATGATACATTTTCGAAAATTCTTTTATGAAAAATTCTTCTATAGTAATTTTTTGCTTGCATGCAGCTAAGACTTCCATATCGGGGCTGAATTAAAAGTATTGAAAAATTCACACATTATTTACAGGATTACGATCAATTAAAATTATAACGGGCTTTTTTTGTTAAAATTTCTCTACTCTCATATAAAACAACACTAATAAATCCCTTTCTAAATTATGCATTTCAAAAATCCCAATTCAATCCCAGTATAGAAGTCTATAGCTATATATAGGCCAAATATTATAGAAGCATTTTTCATAAAAGGAATGTCTTGAAAATTCCATTCTTTTTTCATCCCTTGCTGACAAAAATCGCATTTAAATAATTTTTTTCTTGTAATAATATTCTTAAAACAACTTTATATTTGTATTGTAATTAAATTGATGCTAAACATCAAAAGCATCATTCATAAGCGTTTTCAAAATCGTGGTTCCAAACGTAGTTATCTGAAATATTGATAAAAGTAAAGAAAACTACTGAAGATTGATTAATTTTATTACATTAATATATATACACTATATTTTTAGTATAACTTTTTATTACTGCACACTTTCATTACATCAATTTTTATCTACAAGAGATTAATCCTTTTTTATTTTAAATATTCCAGAAAGATTTCTCACAAATGAAGTTTTTTTTCGTCTTAAGTATCAAATAAACACCAGCAATTAATTTATCAGGAATACGTTTAATTCGATCGTACCTCGCTTTACGGACACTTGCGTTTATGCGTGGGATGATTATTTAGTATAAAACAAGCTAAAATGGTGCATAAAAACGGAAATTATCATGAGTTGGGAGAATATTTAATCAAATGCGAAAGAATTCGGAATAATTTAACGGGAATTAAACAAACCGTAGTCATAAATTAGCATTCACGTGCGTGGCGCACGTGATCACAGTGACGCGGCAATCCGTTTTCACGTTTTGTGCCCGGAAAATGTCTCATAAAAGAAAAATATGCATTACATATGTTTTTATTTTAAGCATTTCTCCAAATGCATGTTTTATTTCTTAAAATATATCATTTGAAAATTTGAAACCGATTAAACCGATTAACTTCATTGACGATTTTTAGCGCGTTTTTCACGTAGTGTAAAAAAAGCGCTATTAGGACGCAAATTTCGTCTTCGTCCCATATTTTGTCGTACCTTTTTCTCAGCCAATAAGCAACCGATTGACCTCGGGTTTTTCGGCATTGGGTCGCATTTGTGCCCTAGATGAGCCAAATCATATTTAAATTTAATAATTTTTAAATAAAAATTTTTTTAAAATTTTTTTTAAAGTATAGTACTACTTTCTATTAGTAAAAAGTTCATTAGTTGCATTATTGTAAAATACAACATGTGAAAAACGCGCTAAAATTACTTGGCCATGCCAATGATTGATATCTTGTTCATTAAACCAATAAAATCTTTAAAAATAATTTTTATTTTTATATCATATTCTAGATTCTTTAGATACATATTAGTTTGTATTTAGTTCTTCGCTCTCTGAGTAATCAGAAAAAGATTTCGCAGTACCATATTTATTCGAATCCAAGCCCCAAATTCTGAACATTTTTGCGAAAAAAATTTTGTAAAATGGTACATTGATATCCGATATTTAAGAAACTTAAAAAAACAAGTAAATGAGAACTAATAAGAAGTGAATAATTAATTTATTTTTTGCCAGCATTAAATTTTTTTTAAATACACATACATGAACCCGTACTTGTTCTAACCGTCAAAGTATCGTTTAGTTTCCTCCATCCAACGAACAATTTTCCGCCTTCAATTCTAAGCCGCATCCGATTTTCAATACCATTAACATAAGGGAGAAAGTGTGGCTTAGATGCGCGCGCGCGAATACATATATTATCTATGTATAAAATATTTAATTTGATAAATTTTTCCACGATTTCTTTTCTTAGTAATTGATTTAGTACTTTTAAAAAATTACTTTTTAAATTTCGGTGCACAAGATTTCATAAATTTCATTTTTATTTAATTAAAATAAAAACGAATTGGATATTATTAGGTTATTGAATTCGGATGTTTGGAAAAACATCGAGTCAACAATGTGATTTTCCATAAATAAAAATTATGTAATTAAATTTTCTTAAAAATCAAGATTCGACTATTTTAAAATTAATTTATTTTAATGCACTGCAAAAGTGCATTAATAATTAGAAAAACTGTTCAGTGTCTTTAATTTTAAAGCGTTTCAAAATGTTATTCTACAATAGGAAATTTTTTAATTTCAAAATTTGGAACAAAATACAAAACTTAAAAATGCACGAGGAAAATTTTTCTGTAATTTAGAAATTATAATATCAATATATTTTATTATCTTGAGGTTAAGAGTTTTCAGTTTCAATTTTACAGGTTCAAATTATATATTCAGATACTTGTTGGGTTCAATATTAGAACAAAAAACCATCCAATACATAAATTGTTCTAAAACATTTTTTAAAATTTATATTTTAAATACATTATGCATCCATATATAGTTGTATTATAATGTTTCTCATTAAAACAGATTCATTCAATATTTTACCCTCAAGGATCTATTTTACTAGAGCGATCAAAAACTCTAATCACAAAAAAGTACACAATCCGTAAAATAGTCGAATATAAATTGATTTTTTTAAAGTAAATACAAGTGATGTTTCGTAGGGGAATCACTTATTGTAATATATTTATTGAATTCAACCTCAAATAGAATTAAAAATCAATAACAGAAAAAATCTAGTCTAATTTGATTTATTTACATCGCATTCCGAAGCAACACGAGAGCTATACTGGCGATGTATTTTGGAATTTTGAACCTATGTCAAGAGACGAGGACGACACATCAGTTAGCACCCCACTCTCCAACGTGAGGAATTTAAAGCTCGTCAAATTTAAAGTGCATCTCCACAGGTGAATTTTCAGTAGTTCCAGGACTCGCATTAACGACCCTGATCTGTCGGCTACCGCAGATTACGATGGATCCAAATAATTTTGAACCCTCCCCTAAGTACCACACCACACCAACGGGAGGACGTTTGAGCTCTCGACAAGATGAGATTTAACGGGCATCGCACCCCTACACAGCGGGTCTTCAGCAGTACCAGGCTCGAACTCACGACACGCCGGCCACGAGTCCGTTACCTTGACCACTAGGCTACCGCAGCCACTGAAACAAGGTAAAAATAGAACATCCACGTACATCCTCGGTTCAAGAATTCTCAAACAAGTGAAAGAAAATCACAAAATTAACGCAGTAAAATTGAAAGAGCTGACCTCGAAAACAATTTTATTAAGTCATGCAATCGTTTGTAACTAAGTCGCGATACTATGGTCATAAATATGCGAAGAAATTCGTTCAGAAGCAAAATGATTCACAAAAGAAAATGAAAGGCAGTACCAAACTTCTGGAATTCGATGATTATTTCGAATAAGAGTTATAAGTTTCACATCCACGGATCAGATGGACACAAAGAACTTGGGAGAAAATGAAATGCATAGAGCTCAAATCATAGAGCATGAAAAAGTGGCGATTCGATACATAGTTTAGGATTGAATGTCAGCAGCCGGTAAAGCCAGTTTAGTAATTAATTGTTGCAAAAATGAATCAATAAATTCATATGAATATTTTGAAAGGTAATTTACGCCAACACGCCTCTAAATTGGTCTCGAAAGATCATGTATCTTTTAACACAAGATAATGATCCAAAATATAATGCTCCAGTTCTACAGGAATGATTGTTCTTTTATGTTCGGAAGCATTCTAAAATACCTGCTCCAGTGGCATAACTACACCCCCACATTGCGGGGGGGAGCAGGATTCTAGGGGGCCTAAAGCCTATGTTATGTTATGGTTTTGTAATAAATGTAAGATCCGGCTTGGGGCCCAGAACTTGACTTTGTGGGGGGGAGGGGGGAGGACCTAATCTCCATTATGCCACTGACCTGCTCGAGATTGATATTATTTCGCCCTTCTGAGAATAATACCACGATCGAAAAAATTAAGATATAAAACATTAAAAGTAAAGATTCTATCTCAGGAAAGTGCTTTGGGAGGTGTAGCAGAAGATACAATTCTTTGTTATTCAAAAATTTAGTATATATATAAATTCAGTTTCATCTAGATCAAAAACGATGATAAATAAAGGCCATATTTATTATTTACTAGTTTTTCTGAAATAAATTAGCAAAAACTGTTTATTTTCAATTCTTTATTTCTATCTGCACACTTTTGTGACACGAATTACACGCTAATTTTAAGTTACACCATTTTTGTTAGTTAAATTTTTGAATTTCCATAATTTTTTTTTTCTATTTTGAAATTAAGTTTAGATTTGTTGTTGGATTGGAATAAATTGTTTCGAATGTAATAAGAGCATTTTTTCCAACTAAATTTAACATTATCATCACAGTTTTTATGAATACTTAGCTTTATGATTCCGCGTGTGATTTGATCTAGGTGTACTTATGTGTTCGTCGATTAAATGTTGATGAAGTGAAAAATAATAAAGCAGCTTTTTCTTAAGCAATGCATTGCGCCAATAGTTTAACATGTAAAAATACTTAAATGTAGTAACAAATGTCGAAAATTCATAAAAATTATTGTATTTATCAATATTTACAACGGAACTAAGCTTCAATATACACTATTTACTAATTGTAAAAAAACATAACTTACAAACAACATTATAATTATAAATTTATGAGATCAAATGTGATGCAATTTTTTCCCTCCAGGGTGAAATCTCAGGCAATATATCAATAAATATTTGCTGAATAGATTTCAGTAGCATCACATTCGTTTTACAAAAACAATTTGTAAAATAGTAGATCTTTTAAGAGATAGAGCAATTTTTTAATGAAAATAACAGATCAGTATTTTGATATTGAGAAACGAAACTTAAAAAATAAATATAATTTAAAATAGCAATGTAATGAAATCACTGCATTGGAAGAAAGGTCTCGCTCTATTTGCTGACTAGTAATCAGTATTGAATTTCAATGTCAATAAAAACTAATCGAAGCTAAAGATTGTTTTTCACGAGCTAGAGGAAGAAAATAGTGTTTTGTAAACACTGACCAGTATCGTTAAATATAAACTTAAATAAACATGCGTTAAAATATTTTTTTTTAAACTATCACGAAGAATTAATCTAAAAATTACCACAATTCTTTTTTTTTTTTTAATAATTATTTTCTTTTTTCTACCTCAGTAAGCTTCTACAATTTTTCAAAAACGAAAAAACCAGATCTTGCATATTTAAACATTTGCATATGGCAACACAGAAAATTCTAGAGAATCTTATGATACAATTAGTTCACAAGTCAATTAGCTTTCTTTTTTCATTTCACAATTTATAAATACATTGTAGAACATTTAAACACAACTCTAGAAATAATTATATACATTTAACTGAGATCGCACCGTTACCGATCTTCGTGAAAAGAATAAGTCACGAAAAACTAGAGTAATGGAATCCGGTGCGTTCTTTTTTATTAAATACATTTTTAATATGAATAAAAAAATGAACTTACCCGTTCCCATGGCAATATGATCGACAATTGTTGTTGCTAAGGTTACGCCGACGCCTCTTTCTATGAAATTGACCCAGCAAGTGTTCAGTCGGAGCACAAGGAATAATAAACACGTTGCTAAAAAATCGTTACTTGTGGATTTATTGGCAGAATTGCAAGCGTATGGAAGCATGCGGTGAATTGCGGTATCACAAATCAATAAACTAAGCATATGTGAATAAGTCGGCCATCAAGTCCGATAAAACCAACAAAAACATCTGTCGCTGCATTTTGACCATGCCAGAGATTGATAGCCCCCAACTGCTAATTTGTACTGTGAAAGCGTGTGATGTAAATTGTTTTCTGAATTGTCTTGCGGTCCGTCGTCAGCCCTTTCGTGCAAGCGACCGTAGCGCACTCTGGTGGTTCCGTCCGCAAAAGGGTTATGATTGGAGGAAAGTTTTGCGCTTGCATTTCGGTTTCTTTTTCATTTTTTCGCTCCGAAATGTTGAATTTTTTTGCAGTTTTCTCGCGTTTGAGAAAAATTTCGCTTTTCGTGAATTAAAATTTGAAAATGAAGAAGTTTTCGCGTCAATAATAAATAAATGGAATATTCAACGAGTATTAGTAGGAAAAGTTTTAAAATTAATTGTGTGAGTGAATGTTTCCGATGAAGTAAAACATACAACTGAAATTTTATTTTGACATTAATGAAGCTTTTATTTAATAATTTTACTGTTGCAGTTGGTATGTAGAAAAAACTTTAAGTTGCTTAAAAGCATTCAATAAACTAATTAGAGGAAAATTCACAAGTAAGCATTCATTCGTGAATAGATTGTGATACAAAATTATACATTTTAACAAAGCACCAATTTAAGTATGTTAAAATTTAAAAGAAATATGATTTTTCCTGATTTCATTGTTTTCTGAATTAGTTCAAACCATAAAGTTTTATTTCATACCTACTATGTTATTGCATATATTTTAGTGTCAAGTTATAATTATATTACTATTAATTAATTCTATACTTCATCATTAAAAACTATTATCTTAAAACTATATTTTGATGAAACACTTAATTTTGCATTTCTATACAATATGTGTTTGTTCTTTTTCTTTACTTATTTTACACATCCCATTGTTTTCTTAATTGGGAAGGAGTTTTCATCATTAATATTATTCTTTTACATTTTACTAGAATTTTTCTCCTTAAAGACTCATTAGGTTTTTGCATATCCATCTTTCATACAACAATACATTAATGAATATTTTTAAAAAAGCAGATGGTGTTTAATTATTTAACAATTGTTTGTAATGATTTAATTTTTAATTATCCTTAAAAAAAAAGGAAATATTGACGTTAAAGACATTTATTTCTTTCTTTAGTTATTTTGTTAAGATAATTTTTATTTATTTTTAGAAAAAAGGAATTCGAGTGTTAAATGCGCATTTAATATCGCAACATCCCAAATCACGCAAATTCCCTCAGATACGTAATTCATCAATATGCCTTATTCCAGTGGTGGGTGGCCACGGTAGCCTAGTGGTCAAGGTCACGGACTCGCGGCTGTGACGTGTCATGAGGTCGAGCCGGGTACCATTGACCCATCGTGTAAGGGGGGCCGAAGCACAAAAAAAAATTTCGAGGCTGAAACGTCCTCCCGTTGGTGTGATATGGAATTTAGGCCATGGGGTGCCAACTCTGTTGTCGTCCTCGTCATTTGACCATGGTTCAAAATTACGAGGTCCGTCGCCAATACCCCCTTGCAGCATTAGTGTGACGTTAATATAGTCCTCATTTACTCTCATTCCAGGTAGGCAAACAGCGATCCGTCAATACAGTAAGAAAACCAAATATAGAACAAGAAATATAAAAAAAAATTAAGTCCTTTCCAACTTAGGTCAACAAAGAAAAATTTTATTTTAGTGACTTTTTATTAAATAGTAACAATTAATATAAATATGTATATACATATGACAGAATCATAATACTAAGAGACAAAATAGATTGCGATTTTCCTTGCAATTTTCTATATTTCTTTCTATATAGGGTGTTGGACTATTTTTTGTTTGTTTGTAATTATTTATTGATTAATTAAATTTAATTATTCTCATAAAATAGTATTGTAAAAAAAGAAATCACATTCGCAGAAATATTGCTATTCCAGGTGGGATTCGAACCCACGACCTTTGGATTAGAAAGCTTACGCGCTATCCATCGCGCTACAGGGACACAGCGAACGATTTTCCTTTCTATATATACTGTCGGAATATTATTTTTGCTTATTACTATTTATTCATTTTTAAATTTAATTAATGAATTTATTTTTGAAAAAACTGTATTAACATCGAGTGTCATATCCACTACAAGTTTCTAAAAATGTATTCGAACTTAAATGGATGAATAGGAAGTATTTTATTAACGATTGAATATTTGAACAAGATTTTATATAAATAAATAAATATATATATATTGAGATAGTGAACTAATAGTAGGAATTGAAAAATTGTTTTCTATATTTGTGTCGACATATATCTGCGAGCAAAGTTTTTCCTGAACGAGGATCACCAACAGTAAATAGCGATGCAAGTTGGTTGACATAAAGGCTGTAACGAGAATTTCAAGAAGAAATTTGATTTTTCTTTTGATTTAAAATATATTGTAGAAAAGCGTGATAGGGTACATTTGTCTCATGAAACTGATCCTAAAATTAAATGTTTTTACAGTTATAGATGATGTGAAATTAGCGCAGTAAATAATTTTAAATAAAACATTATTGCTATTTTTATTTAACTTATATGTGTTGATTTTATGGTACAATTTAAACTTTTTCCAAGATGCAAAGTTAGCTAAAGAATGCAATCGTTTTAAAAAAGTGAGACCCTTCTGTATCCTCAATTTCCACAATGTTGCCAAAACAATATTTCTCACCCCTGTCTTATTCTAATGGGAAATTAGAATCACTTTTCCTCCGCAGCTATTAAACTAAAGAACTTTAAATATAAATTAACTTTTAGAAAATCCTAAAATTTTACTTTAAATATTCAGGTATTCTGCATTTTATTTCAGTAAATTCTGTACCAATTAAAATGTATTAAGGTATCCGACTACTTGCGACAACTTTTTTTTTTTAAAATAGAGATAGGGGGATTTTTTTGTGATTTTTAGATTTGTTTAGAACATTTTAAGAAAAATATGCGAAAATTAAGAAGAGAAAAAGAAATTATTATTACTAAAATGGGAATGGGTAAAAATTGACAAAAAATAACATAAATGGGGCCTATTCTGTACCAAAAGTTTATGAACAGATTTTCAATTCTGATATGTTGCTATAATATCCATTTTTGAAATGACATTCAGTATAAGAGAAATTTTAATTTTTTCAAAAACTAGAGCAGTATGTATGAAATTGCATAGTTATTGTATGAAATTGCATAGTAAAACAGTGATTATATTAACATAAGGGACTGTAAATTGTGTAATAAAACAGTGATTGTTAAATCTGAAGGTTAAAACACTTCTACTATTATGCAGAACATATAAAAACAAATTTCAGTTAATTATTTTCAAAGGTTTTTAAGAAATCGCTGTCCCCGTTGGAGCATTTAAAAAGAAAACACACATTTCGAGTAAAACGCGTTTTAAAGTATGACAACTTGCTTAAAGTAATGGCATCTGCTTTTACTAAAGCACTTGTAGTTTTTGTTCTAGTGAACGGAAAATAATAAACTTGGTATTTTTACAAAGTTAATAAGATTGGTTATAAAATAAAATCATAAGAAAATTGTCAATTTCTAGCAAAATTCATAATTTTAGCATTATCAGATACCTTAAATACTTTAAATGTTATTTTCAAAAAATTAAATTCAGCTATAAATGGAGATATAGCTTCTTAAAAATTTAATTAACGTAAAATTTCAAACTTTCTTTAAAAAATCTTTTTTTTTTAAAAAATTTTTCCAGGTTTTTGTCCGCGTGCTTTCTTTAATAGATACTAACAAATTATTTTAAAACCGATAAAACGTTTTCCCTTCTCTTTTATTTAAGGCACGAAAATTTATTTAGATCATATCGAAAATTTAACCAGAAGGAAAATTTTAAAAGGAAAAGAGAGTATTTTATCTGTGTCTTCGAACTATATTAATTATCCATTTACATTTAAAAACAAGGAAAACTAGGTATTTTAATATTTGCAAAACATTGAATAACAACAAACAGTTAGATTCCCTTTTAAGGTTTCACAAAATAATTTCATCAATTATTATAACGCAAGTGTATATTAAAATGTTTAATTTATAGTTTACAAAATCCAATTATTTTAAACTCTTCCCCATAATCACTTTATTTCGGCCGAAATATAAAGCGAAAATGCTATTTTGTTTGCTATCGAATAATTGTTGCTATTAGAGTAGTATCAATCAATTTGATAAAAATCAATTTATCATGACCTCTTTACTCTTATTTATATTGGAAAGAGAGTTTTAATCTTAAAAGTTGTAAACCACAAATTAAATCGATTGAAGTATGTGATGCGTATAACAAAATATTATACAAATATTTGGAATTGTAATACGAATTTATATAATTACTTACAAAAAGATTTAATTTGTTAATCCTTCATTATATTTCATTGTTTTTTGTTTGCTTAAAAATAACTTTATAAAATAGTTTTCATTTTCATTAACCTACAAAAAATGTATACAAAAAAAAAAAAAAAAAAAATACAAATTTCGAATAAAAAGTACAACAAATTATCAAATTATTTTTTTGCGCGTGCTATTTAAAATTTAAAACGAATTATTAGCAAACATTAGTTAGCTTAGAGTGAACATATTTATTTCTTTTTTGAATAATTAAGTATTTTACACATTTTTAAGTAAAGTACCAAATTTTTCGTTTATAATTACACAAGAAAATTAAAATCATGACATATAAAATATAGCCCATAAAAACATTTACGTCTTCTACTTAGCAGACACTTAGCGAACTTAACCCTTTATCTACCGCATTATGATTTACTGCAGTTTTTTTCATGAAATATATATATATATTTTGAATCATTACATTGAAAATATGAAGGGATATACATAAACAAAATAATCAACTTTGGGAAATTTATTCTGTTAGAGAAAATTTATTAACGATATTCAATTATAAAATTAATTCTATACACTGTTCACTTAAAATAAATAATCAAATCGTTTTCTAAGGTCTTCATTAACATACAAAAAAAAATAAGACACCTTTTGACATGAACTAATTTTTCGGAACAAAAATGACAATCCTCGCAATTCGATCAAAATGTCAGCTGAAAGCGCAATTTCTGCTATAAAATTGTTCGCCTTTCCCGCTAAAATACTCATCATAGAACCCTTATTGCCATATATCTTGGAGGAAAGGATTTAAAAGAATATTCCTGCTATGTATCGTCAGAGTATTCGTAAAAAGGGTTATTCTATGTAATTTTAAAGTGAGTGGAACTTATAAGTACCATCGGAAGATAAAGGGTCAATGTTAATCTTACGGAGTTTCTACAAAGCGAATTACGGTTTCAAAAGCTTATATTGTTTTATTATTGGGTTGATGCATAATTATCCGGCGTTTATATCAGCGCGTTTTTCATCAGTGAAAAGCAGCGTTTTGTTTATTATTTTTGTATAAAAATAATCTTTTCTATTGTTTTAGAAAAATGAGTGTCGAAAACCATAATCATATTTGCCATATTATGCTCTACCACTTCGAGAAAGGATGGAAAGCAGCACAGTCGTTTCGCGATCTCAATGAACTTTTTGGCAAAGGAACAATTAGCGAAAGTCAGTATAGGGAGGGGTTTGTCCGTTTCAAATCAGGTGATACCAGCTTGGAAGATAAGCCAGGAAGAGGTCTGCCATCGGATTTCGACGATCAGGCTCGGGATCGACGATCGGATGACTTGGTGGCCTATGACAAAGCGTGGATTGCCTCTAAGAATCGTGTCTTCATTTCTTGTGGAATTGACAGTCTCCCAAGCAAATGGGAAGCAGTAATTGAAGTAGACGGTGACTACGCTCCCAAATAATCATTTAAACATGTTTTTGTCAAATATTTTTACTGATTTTGTTAAATAAAATTTGTTGAAAAAACGCCGGATAATTATGCATCAACCCAATATTAAAACACAATATACAGTCGACTCTCGATAATACTAACCTCTCGATAATTCGAAGTATATGCTGAGTCCCTAGAGAATTCCTTGATATTTCGGACTAAAACAATACGTTTTGTACACTCAATAATTCGAAGTAAAATCTGTGGTTAGCCAGAGTACAACAAGCTATCTTATAAAACTCTCGACAATTCGAACATCCACTATTATGTACAATTCTGTAGCAAACAGGTTGGAGCTTACAAGTTTTGTGTTGTATTGTTTCTGCGTGTCTCCCTTGAAACGTAGACCCTTTGATGACCATCTGACGGCTACCCCTTCTTTGTGTTTTCCTGTTCCTCAGGTGAAAATACACTTTTATAGCTTTCCTTATTCAAGTGGACTATATACCAACCTTCAGCCTTCTATATATTTAATTTAATACGTGGCTTTGCAACACATGTGTTCAGAAAGGATGGTCCACTATTGTGAAGGAGAGATTAGTAGGATTGTGTATGCATGTATTGAATGTATTCTTTTAATGCAGGACTTTTAACTTCTGTATAATATTTATTCTGTATATATAATACATACTTTTTTAAAAAATACTTTAAAATAATTTTATATATATGTACAATAGTTGTTTTATTACACAGTTTCAAATTGAAATGTGTTAGGAAAATTTTTTTTCTCCGTGTACGTTGGGAGTTTTCCCTACCCTCTTGATAATTCGACGTTTTTCATTGGTCCCTTCAACTTCGAATTATCGAGAGTCGACTGTATATATAATATAGAAAATAAAAATAATAAAAAGTTTTGTATCTCTCTCTCTCTGTCTGCCTATATATTTTTTTTCCATTTTAGGAAATATATATCTTTTATGTGTATTTTTTTACGGATTCTTTACGTATTATCGGAATTTTATAAGCTGTAAATCAGATTTTACTAAAATTTTATTCAACTGTATAATTGTAACCCGTAGTTTCATAAAACTCAAAGGAAAGGCACAAATAATAAAAGCCTTTATTCGAAGTCATGGCACGGGGGTCACGAATTTGAGACAACTAGGCCCGTACATTGGAGAGAACAAGCCCAAAATCCACCTGAATAACATTTCATATGAGGCGGGGTATCCGACGACGTTGAAAAAGTGCTTTTTGGGTGGTTGATGTTTGGTGTTGTTTGTGGACCATTAAGAAAAAAAGAATTATAGTTATGGAGAAAGAAGGACTAATATATAAAACTAGAGATTTTTGCTGTTGTTATTTGCATAGCATTTACTTTATCTAATTTGTAAAAATATTTTTAATGCGTTTTTTTTTGTTTTTTTTTTTGAAGAATGGAATTTTTGTGATAATTTGTGCACGAAAAACGGGATATTTCCAAAAAAATCCAATCAAATTAAATTAAATTTATAACATATATGTTATGGGCTCTTCACAGTGTAAAAAAACCGCATGTTTTTGAGACATCTACATTTAATCCCATTTTGCAGCCATTTTTAGCTTAGAACATGTAGTAATTTTGATGAAAAATCATTAACATCAAATTTAAATGCTAATAAAATATTTATTTCTTAAAAATATTTTTTATTCTGCAGTTTGTGACACTTCAGAGGAATCAAGAAGTATATCAATGAAATTAAAATTGCATAATGGGCAATTTTTTTTATTTATGTCGTTTTTCTTAACTTTAAAAACTTTGCAAAAATTTCATATCAAAATAATTTTTTTTTAAACAAAGGGTTATACATGTTATTTATTTAATAATCATGATTTTTAAAGCCTATTTATGCTCTTTAAAACAATAAATTTATTCTGAAAATCAATTTGTGAAAAATTGGTCTCCGAACCTGGTTGGATGCCTTAATAGAAGGGAGCCTTAATGTACAGATTGTTTAGCAAAAGTTTAAGAAACAATAAATTTTCAAACAATTATTTCAAAACCTTTGAATTTGATTCAATATTGTGATAAGCATAAGATGTTTAAATTGTTTGCAATTTAAATTTATTTATCTTCCCTGGATCTCAAAAAATTATCTCATCCTGGATCTAAGCTTAAACATATTAACTAGCAAAGATTACATCATGTTAAAATAAAAACTAAAACAAAGTTTGAGTAGTAGAAAACGTGACTCTAAAAACGATTATTGTTTAAATTGTTCAACGAAAACTTCCTACTTCAAAACAAAGTAATTGAATATCTAAATTAAAGTGTATAAAAACAATTTTACTAGATCCATACGCGGAACTGGTTTTATTACACTATATAACTTGCAGATTTTCAATGCGACTAAGAAAAAGGAAAGAAGGTTTCTAGTTTCGTCTCGATCTTTTTAATAATGCATTTGTCCCTTTTGGATTATTTGCTTCTATAGCCATTTCCGCATCTTGTATGTAGCCAAACCGCATTTACACGTTTCTGAAAACTCACTCCTATGCTATTAATTATATATATATATATATATATATATATAACTCACTTTAGCAAATCTAAATGTTTCCAAGTTCATTAGATTGCGGTTTTATTTCATTGAAATGACTTTCCTCAATCCAACCCTTCACCAGGATATCAAAAGAAGGAAATGCGACAGTGAAATTGTGCGTTTAGGGACGTTTTCCATTCGGGACAGACAGACAAAGCATTCAAGGTTTTACAGAGAACACAATCAAGGTGATAGAAAGTTACGGAGAAATCTACCGAAGCATGACTGATGGAAACACAATGGGAAAAAAAGAAATTGGTGATTTTCTTTCCTTTTCTTTAAATTTTCTCTTCCATTACTTAATAAAAACGATTGACTATAATGGTTTCTTCTTAATAAAAATAAAAAGAGTGATTGATCTTATTTTTAACAGTTAAAAACTAGCTATAGATTGTCTACATAGATGGATAGGGAAGATATTTAGTATTGTTGAAAGTGCCAACCTATATGGATTGAATCGTTGAATTTTAAACGGTATCTTTGTATCATTGTTTTTAGCAATTTAATTATATTTTATGTCATTTTTAATTGATCTTTTGTGTAGATGTAACCTATACAAAAGTTCCGACCATGGTTCTCCAGATTAACCCATTGGCGTTACGTACACCCCCCGCATTGCCAGGGGGCTCAGAGACTCTAAGGTGCCCAAAGCTTAACTGACGCTAACTACGTATTTGGGTTTGGAGCCCTAAACCTCAGTTTGCAGGGAGGCCCTAATGTTCTCCGTTACGCCACTGGATTAACCCATTAGTTTTCACGATTCCTAGGCCATGGTAGCCTAGTGGTTACAGTGAGGGATTCGAGGTTGGTGTGTCATGAGTTTGAACCCCAATGGCACTGAAGTCCCGTCTTGCAGAGGGATTCATGCACGTTAAATCAGGCGAGGCTTAAATATATTTCGTTAGCGTGGTGGAGATGTTCGGAAAGGGGAATGCAGCGCGATTCAGGTGTTGGCACTTGAGGTACAAAATTACTTAGTCTTTTGCCAATAGCTTTCGTATTGCAACGTTAATCAAATTGGTAAATGCATTTCATTATTGTTCCGGTACATTTTCATTATTTTCCCTTACTCTTTTGAATTTGGATTGCAAGTGTCATTTTAAAATATGCTCCACAATATCAGGTCTCAAGCCAGTTTTTAAATTTAAACTACGCCCAAAACATAAAATTAATGTATACATACATATTTTCTTCATATTTTTCGTTACTATTTCATTCATCCAACGCCCGTGATTGGCTCCTTGACCATTTGACGCTGAGCCTCCCACTACCGACTAGCGTTGCCGTCAATCGGGTATTCATCGAGTCTATTGTATTGGAGCAGGTGGTCGCCATCCATTCTGACATGGCCCCAGAGTGGGCAGGCATCGTCAGCAGCCAGGCCAAGCCAGTGGAGGTACACTCCCAAAAAGTCATGTCCGGTGGTTAGGTGAAAGCGGGCAACAGCCTCGCCTCTCTCCAGGTGCCTTGGGATTGGACCTACAGTGTCCAGAGTTTCCCATGGCTTTCCAAGGCTCTTGTTTTTTTGGGTAATGGTAGTATATTTGTAAATGAATGCGGAAATAATGCTCTTTGCTCTTCTGAGAGTCAAGGGGACTTCCAGTTGTGAAGACTCGGCTCCCTGCTTGGCTTTTTGGTCGGCTCTCTCATTGCTGGGGAGTTAAGTTACTCGCGTCTGTGGCATTCCTCAAGCTACACGGGCTCTCAGGGTGGTATTAAATGTGTAACAGCGATTGCCATTATCCGAGCCTACAAGAGATCTCTATATTTTTCGTTACTTGGCCATGGTTTAAAATTACGAAATTCATAGCCAATAGGACCCTCATGTTGTTTTATAGTACAACGTTAAGGTATCCGACTACTTGCAACAACTTTAAAAAAAAAAAATGAGATAAGGGGATTTTATTGTGGTTTTTAGATTTTTTTTAGTACATTTTAAGCAAAATGGGCTAAAATTAAGAAGAGAAAAAAATTATTATTTCTAAAATGGGGAAAAAACGGGTACAAATTGACAAAAAATAACATAAACGCGGCCCATTCTATACCAAAAGTTTATAAACAGATTTTCAATTCTGATATGTTGCTATAACATCCATTTTTGAAATGACCTTCAGGATATACGAAATTGCTTAAGAAAAACAGTGACTATATCCCTATAAGGGACTCCAAATTTTGTAATAAAACAGTGATTGATAAACCTGAAGGTTAAAACACTTCTACTATTATGCATAACCATATACAAAAAAAATTCCGTTAATTATTTTCAAAACTTTTTGAGCAATCGCTGTCCCCATTTGAGCATTTTCAAAAACAAAAAAAAACAACCCACACATTTTGAGCGAAACGCGTTTTAAAGTATGACATTTTGCTTAAAGTAATGGCATCTGCTTTTACTAAAACACTTGTAGCTTTTGTTCTAGTGAATGGGAAAAAAAATTGGTATTTTTATAAAGCTAATAAGATGGCCTATAAATAAAATCATAAAAGAAATTTGTCAATTTTTGGCAAAATTCACAATTTTAGGGTAGTCGGATACCTTAATAAACTCTCACCTCACGGTACAATTCCTATCTAGGGGTTTTGGAATTTTACCTACACCCCTCGTTATAATACAATATTGTATAAATTACAAAAGTTTTTCCAAAAAAGATCAAATATTTAAAAAAAAGAAAAGACGAAATTTGAATTTGACTGTACTGTTACACAATTTTTTGTGCATATTTATTAAACTTATCCGGCAAAAATCTTTTTGAAAATCTGGGGCAGGTAAAAGGTTAAAGAAATGCATACGGTTTGGGGTCATTTTTTCCCTACATAATTTCACATTTTAAGATCTTTCTTTTAATTTAAGTGATATATTCAATTTTTTAAAAAAAATTTATGAACTGTTTTGCTATTTTATAGAGGCGTTCGAGAATATTAAAAAGTATATTTTTTGAAACATGAATAATATAGCCAGGCATAAATCATTTTTATTTCGAGGTCCTGAATATTGAAGTGAACAATATAATTTATTTTAACGCTGAAGAAATCCTTTAACTTAATATAGGGTTATTACGGATTGTCGTTTTATATATGAACTCATTTTTCTTCCGAATTTTCAGGGCGACTTATACTTTTTTTTGAATTTTTGGGATTATTATAGTCTAAGTTGCAACTTTAATAACTCATCTGATCTTCTCACGGGCCGCTTTTTTAAAATATAGTTTTTATTTGCTGTTGAGTAAATATCCAATTTTAATAATAACTGAGCATGGATATAAAATTCAACATAAAGAAAAGTGCCTAAGCTATTCTTTTAAAACACAACTGTGATAAAAAAAAAAGCTGAAAAACTAAATAATCATGTAAATAAAAATATTCTCATTTCTTTTTCAATGGAAAAAGAGAAATCTGATTTCTATGCTTTCTTCCACATGTTTTGTTTTCCATTTTTTTACTTAGAGTAATTCGATTTATGATTTTCGTAATAATTATTTTGTCATTAAATATATTGAGTTCTATCATTAAAATGTGCTATTTAAGCAGTATTTAATTCTAACATTTTCTCTTTATTCGAAAGCATTTATTTCATCTGTAACTTTTCAGAAGATAATTAAAGTTTTAGCTTTATAAATCCTTTACATTTTTTATGAAACATTTAAAGGGACAACTGATTTATTATTAATCAATGATTTATTTTTGGGACTTAATATAGCTTCATCAACAGATAGCTTTTTCTGGTCTAGATTTTAAGAAAGAGTCTTCACTTTTTCAATAAAGATACACTTTTTATGAATGTGGCAGAAAATTATTTTTCGATTTGAAATCTAGTTTGACCATGGGCAAATTACTGCAACAGAATCGTTTGGTAATATTAATTTTTTTACTTTACAATTTTTATTTTATGCAATCTGAAACAATATTCCTTGGACCGCAATTAAATTTGGATGAGATTTTATTTCAGTTAAAAATTCCAAGAATTAAAAGAAAAGATTTTGCCCTTAAATGAACGAAAACGGCAGGGAAAATTTCATCCATATATTTTAATCCCTAATAATAATAACTGTATGAACAACAAACCTGATTTCGCATGTTTCTTCCAAGGTTTGATTTATAAGACTTTCGATAAACTTCAGAGTTTTGGGATTAAATTCTGTCAGATGATTATTAGAACAAGAAAGGTATATAGATAATGGTAATCTTTAACTATATGATCATTTTAATAGGATGGAATTGTTAATGTGCGAAGTTAAATGCTATTATCACCACGTCTGTACTTTATATGTGCGAACAAATCATACTCCATAAAAAGTTAAATAAACTTGAAAAAATATATTTTTAAAATTTATTGCATATTGAAATTATCATTTAAATCTCGCATATTTTTCATCAATATTTCATTGTATCATTTTCTTTTTCATTGAAGCGTTTGAAGTTTTGCTACTTATAAACGAAATAAGCGTCTTGTAAAAATAAGTTTACATATGTATGATTGTAATTTCCCAAACACCCACATTTATTTGTTTAAAATCCTAATTAATTTGGATCTGAAATATATTGAAAGTAAATACCTGAAAAATTAAAATATAAAAAAGAATAAATAAAAAGCAAATAGGGAAGGAAAATAAAACAAATTATACCTAGAAGCATTTGGTAATTTGAAACATGTTTAGAATGTTAATGGGGCTAAAGTATGCAAACTCTTAACTTTATTATTTTAGTTAGATATGAGGTTGAAAAATGATTTATTTAAATAAACATTCTATCAGATTTTGCCCTGTAAGACTTCAGGAAAACTATTCAGTTTATTTTTAAGATTGTGCTCAGATAAATATATAACAGAAATTTATCTTTTACTGTTATGAAATATACATTAAAGTGTTATAAAAGCAAAGAACGAATTTTATAAACGAGCATTTTAAGAACATAAAAAAATAACTTGGTATAATTTCACAAAAACTGTCTATATCTAAGAATCAATTTTTAAGAACACGAAAAAACATATGTGATTATCACATTTATAATTTTTAACTTTGTATACACTTTTTTAAAAGTAGTAAAAGATTGCATGAAAATTTTATTTCTTAATTTTTTTTTATATTCGTAAAAAATGTATTTTATTTGTATGGATACTTTTTTAACGAAAAAACTGTACGAAATAAAAAAAAAAATCAGATGTGTTAAAGTTCAATTTTGTTTTTTGTGAAGCTTATGAATTTTTTAAGGGAATTCTCAATGTATGAAATACATTACACAGGCGACGAAACAATAAATTATACAACAATAAAACTTAAAGTTAGAATTTAAATGATGGTTTTTTCCTCCGTTTTCCCTCTCTGTTAATACGTTTTAGAAAAAAACATCGTTTTTTCTTCCAGAGAGACTTCATTAAAAATTGAAACTCCAAAAATTGTTGAGATAATTTAAGTGTAAAAACTAATTTAAATAAACATTAATTTCGAATATTTTTCACTGTATTCTGAATTATAGGCATATTCTATTCATTAAAAAATTCTATTATATCACACATAAAATTATAAAAATAATTATTTAAGACTTTTTTAAAAAGAAGTAGAAAAAAGCAAAAACTAGGAAAAAAGTTTTGTAAGTTTTTGAGAATTTTTACTTCCAATAACAAAAACTCTTAAGTAATTTTCAAATGAGCTCTTTTTTTAAATCCGATATTATAACAAAGACCAAATGGAAAAAAATGTTTTGAAATTTATTCTGCGATATTAATGAATTTTATGAATTGTTAATGTAATATTCTTAAAGTATCAAAGAGACAAAAAAAACTTCACTTTTTTTCTTCTTATAAATCTGCTCAGAAAATAATTCGCGTCAACTTCTGTGTTCATTGCCATAAAACATACAAAGAACAAAATAAAGTTCTAAGCAGCAGAAGAAATGGCTTTTCATCGAAATCAAATGAATGAACGCGTTTTTTGCATTAAAAATATCAAGAAATTCACGGCAGCGGTAACACTTTCTGCAGAATTTAAGAAAAGATTAAATGTACGAGGCTTAACTTAAAATCGTTAAAACGCAGGATTAGATTTATCGAATACGGTAATCGTTCCATGAGAAGTTTCTTGAGAAGAAATCTCATTTTTATAAGTAAAGATGATAAGTACATCGTAATATAATATTTAGATAAGATAATCTTGGGTCAAATTTAATATTTTCGGTTCAACTGATTGCAGATCAGTTTACAAAACAAAGAGTTAAACTAAAAAAAAAAAGTCAATAGAGCGTGAAGATATGATTAACAGTTGAGGAGAATATAGCTACCAAGGAAAAATTACTCCGGGAGGCTACTTTTGTTTGCTCTTTTTTATTATCTGAACTATAAGAATTACCAGAAAAATCAATTCGAAAATGGATTTTGTATAATATTTCAAGCAGTATCAATGTCAGAGAATTTAAGTTAGATCATTTTTAGTGTAGGTTTAAAATAATCCAGGAAAAGTTTGAAATTATCAGATAATGTTTCCCTTTTTAAAATTTAATAAGAATCACAAATATTTAATTGAAACTAAAAATACGAATTGGAGAGAAAAAAAAGTATTAATTTTTAAATTTAAACTGAAATAAGCAGCGGAGCAGTAAAAATATATGTATGTTGAAAAAATGAAAGAGTATAGTATTCGTATATACGTATTTTATATACAACCCCCCCCCCCCCAAGATAATGAGGATTTGATTTTTCTTTATAAGTGAAATATCTATTGGGTTTTAAGTATTTTTAGTATTCCAGAATTTTAATTACACTTATTTTCTCAAAGTTGTTTGTGGTAAAGAAATTTTAGTAAGAAAAAAAGCACTATTTCGAGAAGTATTGGAATGTTGTTTCTATTGCTAGCAAAGTCATTCGAAAAATACCCTAATTTTTCTTTTTACTTCATGTTATTGTAGCAATGTGTAAGACGTTACTAGCACATTTATGCGAGTTCCTTCGAATGATGAGAGTATAAGTGTGTTGCATCTATATATAATTACAGAAAAAGTGTTTTAATTTAGATAGAAGGAATTTTTATTTTGTTACACATTTAAATGTATGATACAAAGAAGCAATCACAAAAATGACAAACCTCATTGTTTTTTTTTAAAAAATATTTCATCATATTTCACAGAACATTTTCCTTAACATTCATTATAAAATTTATAAGCATATATTTAAATCACTTTTAAGAAAAAAAATGTTCAAATATGGGCCAACTTAACAATGTCGGTCTATTGCTTTTTTTGACTTTCTAAAAATAATTACTGTTTACAGCAAAATATTTTTGCCACGAACATCACGATGCAGCGAAACAGCAATATAATTACTTTTTGGCTTCGCTCGAAAAGAACAACATTCTGACAAAATAGAATACACTTTCGGCTGCTTTCCTTTCAACTTCATTTTCTCCATTTTTTTCTCTTTTTAACTGCAATCAAATATACTAAAGATATATTTTATTTTTCTTCCCATTGTAAGCTATTTGTTTTGGCAACTACTTCTGACTTCCAAAACAAACCGACCACTGAATAAAAGAACAAGAAAGAAAAAAAAATATAAAAAAGAACGATTTTTTTTCCTTCCGCTTGAAAGAAAATCCTCACAGAAGCTGACGCTTGACTCAACTCTCTTCGCAAACTATCACCTGTTACTTAGCAATGACGTCATACGGAGAGTTGCTTGTTGCTATGGTCCGAATCTGGTTTTTCCCTCCATGGGAACTTTCGAGATTTTCTCAGTGTATAATTAAAGATATAAAAAATTGAAAGGAAAAAGCAATTGCAATAGCGGTCATTTTTGTTTTTAATATGTGTATAAAAAATTGCTTGGATTATTTGCATCAGCCAAAAATAAATACAAAAATGAAATTCTGTTATTCAAGAATGTTGTTTTTTATTCAAGTTTCTTAGCTCCTACAAAATGATGAATACTTTATTTTCTGAAAACTCATTATAGGGCTTCTTTTTCTACTAATCGTGTACCAAAATATTTTTAAAATATAGAATGTTTTAAGAAAAAAAAATTATAACTTTGATGAACTATAATTTGATTTTTAAGATTCTCTATTTTTAGGGGGAAATATGTTTACCATAATCCCTTATGTGCTATTGAAAGGCAAGACATTTTATGTTTTTCATTACTTTTTACATTTTGCATGAAAATATACTTTGTATAAATAACACAATTTCCTAAAATATTCATAAATTGGACATATTTCATACCAATAGAGATGATGATAATGTTAAGCATTTGTATATAGATTTTGCTCCACTAAATATATGAAAAAGGGGATCAAAACGTGTAGTAAATACAATGAATATGTAAAATATGTTTTGAAAATATTACAATATGCAAAAGAAAATGTATGGCAAATTATGAAAGACTGGCACAAGAAATAAATAAATGACACAATAAGCAAACGTCACTAAAATAGTTATCCTTTCATAACCACATAACCAAATATAATCTATTCATTACTTTTATATTGATATATACAGAAATTATTTTTACCTTACCATATTTATACAATTATCAAACAATATTAGGAGGAAGCTATTAAAATAGTTTTTCACACAGTATAACAGAAATATCGAAAATAAAACCACTTACAGTGCTTCAACAAAGAGCAGAAACGGACCAGGTCTTGTGAGCGTGCGGTGTTTACGGATTCACAGGGATTAAATGAACATCTCATCCGATTGCGCCGTCCAAAGGGGGGAGTGTAGGGTTCCCTTGAGACCCTGTGATGCAATACTCGGAGGGTGAAAGCAGGGATTTGTTCTAGAGAAGGTCGGATGAGAGCAATAAAACAATAATTGCAGAAGAATGAGAGGTATTTAAGCGAAAAACAATTATCTTGAGTTTCATAGGATTTGCGAATGCAAATTTATAGCTCTCAAGAAAGTTTTGGTAAAGACAAAGTCTAATGAACTATACACGATATATTGAGCTGTACTAATGTCTTTCAATGGTCATGTTTTTAATTTTGTTACGTTTGGAAAAGTTAATTTTTTCCCCTCGTTAAAGGTAATGTTTATTTATTAATATTTTTTATACATTTTCAACAGAGAAAGATTTAGGTTTGGAATTATAATTTTTGAGAAAAGATTCCATTTTTTTATGCTAATTTTTGTTATTTTTTTATCATTTTCTGATTGTTAGGGCATGAGTCTGAATGAAATTCAAGAAGAAAGAAAAAAAGAGTTCAAACGAGGTTAACTGCATAAATATTTTCATTGTCAAAAATGCTAAATTTTTCCTTCGGTTAAATTTTCATGATAGTAATAGAAAAACATATCTCACATTTGTCATTAACTTATAAATGTACGATTTTTTTCTAAAGTATTAAAACATTAATTCTGAATGTTATTCTTGAAAAAGTTTCTTATATATGTGTGTGTGTGTGTGTGTGTGGAACTTTTTCTAATTTAGCTACAAGCTATGTCTAAGAGTTTTAAAAAAACAACACCCCAAAGGTTAAAAGATAGAAGTTTTTAGAATAATTTTTATTAATTCTTCTTACCAGAGAAATAAAACTAATCAAAATGCTTTTTTTTAATTTTAAAAATTTCAGAACTATACCTTTTCTAAAGTTAATTTATCGTTGGTTTTATTGAACTACCAAATGAACATTTGTAGCTGAGTTGCTTAAAATTTCACTAGAATAAGAATTTGATAAATTTGAAATAGAAAACTAACAGTTACAAATATTAAAAAAATGTAAACCATTACCTTTAATTTCTGACAACTTAAACCGATAAATAACTATTTTAGAACATAAAAGCTGAAATGTTCTAAAATTACTAAATTAATTAAAGTTTCTGTGACAAAGTAAAATAAAGCTTACACTTTTGCAAGCCGTAAACAAAGACTTAAAACAAATTGATGCCAGTGGAACAAATTAGCAGGGCTTAGAACCGTAATTTTTTTCGTTACGGTTCAACTAAAAAAATATATTAGTTCAGTTCCGGTTTTCGTTCCGCCAAAAATAACGGTTTTCAATTCTGTTCTGAATGAATAATTTTATTTTATGTGTATTCTTATTTGCACTAAAAATATAATTCAATCATAAGCAAAAAAATGTAATTCATCAAAATCTTTTTTTTAATTGGTACATTATACTGATGCAATTAACTAGCATGTCAGTACGAGTGGTGAGCACAGAACGGCGAGCATTGGTCTAGTTATCAAAATCGCATTTGACAACTAGGTACATGATTCTGGTTAGTCTATCTAAACAGTTTATACAAACATCCGTGAATGATCGCATACTAAGATGCGAAAAATGTAACTCAGATTGATATTTTTCTCAAAAAATCATCTATTCTCCTAGTTTATTCAAATGAATTAAATCTGCCTTCTACAAGTAATTTCATACAAAATAAAATACTCAAAACATCAAACCGAGAAGTAATGTGCATGTAATGATGATATTTATTAGTTGGCGTTATTGATTAAATAAATTTATTAAAATATGGATTAGTTGGTTACAGTAACAAAGTTACAGAAGATATATATAGAACCGAAATAAACCGATATTTTTTTTCCGGATCAGTTCCAGTTTTCGCTCCGAACAAAATAACAGTTTTTTTTGGTTCAGTTCCAGTTCGAAGACCAGCAAATTTGTCATTTTATAAAATTAGGATTGCTGTACCGATTCATATATGATCTTTATTTTCTTGTATAACTTAGAGAATAAACGAAATAATGTATAACAGTAACGTAAAAGATGCATGTTAAAATATCATTCATACGAAATCATTTCACGTTTTCTTACGGCTTTGACTATTGTCTCCAAGGAAAAGTTCTTCAAGTTCTACTCTTTTACTTATAATATGAATAAATGGGAAAAAATTGTCTTAAATCTTGCAATAATATTTAACCTAACTAGATATTTTCTCTTAACCAAAGACTTTAGCTCTATTTTGATGTGATATGACTTTTTGATGCGATTTTAAAATGTTTTTATGTTAATTAATATTAATTTTTTAACAAAATAGTTTCAGCAATTCTAATAAGACATACATATGATTCGAACAAAACCTTCATGGAAAACACACTATTCAGTTTGTAATAAACAATCAGGTAATGCTTATATTCTATAAAAATTTGAAAAAGAATATAAGATTATTTCAAGAGTAGTCAGAGACACATATTTTCAGATTTGGAATGGAATCAACGAGTCAAACACCATATTAAATTTAACGGTATTAAATGACCAAATATTATCATGGTATAGAGATCTATTTCCCTCTTAGAAAGTTTTGGAAATATCCCTTCCGCATCGTTCCCTGCTTCAAGATGATCGAAAATACGCTTGAAGCATTTACCAAAAACCCTCACCTCTGCTTGGAAGAAGCCTTTGCCAAATAGCATTGTCAGATTTGACTTTGAAGGACTTGATATGGTACTTGTGAAATTTGTAGTCAAAAGTTTAAATCATTGTCGATGATAAGGAAAATGGAGATTGATAGCAATGATATCGATGAACTTGTAAAAGAAGACACCCAACAAATTATATCGAGCTATCTTATGAGATTACCTCTTAAATTAATATGGTGTAATTTTCTTTAAAGTTTTACTTAGATCGAAATGCCACCTCCTGAATAGGGGAAAGATAATGTACGTTAATTGTGAGATATAAAAATGAGTGAAGGTAAAATGAGAGTGGAAACACATAGCTGATGTTTTGGCGAGAACTTAGTAATTAGCAGTGCGAAGACTTTAATTTTGAAAATTAAATAAATCAACTAATTACCTAAGCGGAGGTATTTTTTGGTGTTGATTGTAACATGCATTTTGGAAAGCTCTCGGATGAGTCTTATTGACTGTCGAATTTAAGACCTCAACGTTAACATGTATCTACAATTCTGGGTGTCTGCAAATAGTTCAGATAAGTGAATTTTTGATTATTTAAGAACTAGTTGATCTTACTCGCAACTGTTAAATAGATATTCTGACAAATCATTAACTTCATTATCAACATTTCTACAGAGTTAGAGGTAACATGATAGGACGTCATATCACCAGTTAGCTGGAAAATCGCTTAAAAGTAGAATATTAATAAAATCTAAGACGAATTTCGAAAAAGCCTCTTTGATAGCAGCATGACTTATAGTCTCTATAGGCCAATTTTCATACTTCTGAGTTTCTTAGTTTGTGGCCAAAACAGCCCAAACACATAAACTCTCTCTTTTATTAATGCAGGTAACCTAGAAGACCATCGTAGCTTTTACTTCGATTAGAGATTCTATAACGATCTCTGACCTAGTGGCGTTGCGTAAAGGGCAAGAAATGATCAAGATAGTTTTTCCTGTTTGCAGCATCAGACCGTGGTCTTTAGATCCGGTAACTCGCAGTTAAGTAGCGATAACAGAAGAAGCAAACTATTCGCTTTTTAAAAATTCAGCATCAACCAGAAAGGAGAATTCTATTTTAAAAACCGGCGGACAGATTTCTTGAAAGATCAAGTCCAAAGCCTTTCCTTGAAAGTAAACCAACTTTTTAGCCCTCGGGTCAATGATTTTCCTTAAGGACGTCAACACCCCCGCGCAGCAGGGAGCGCATCATCCTCAGTTGTTTCTTTTGCGACGTGCAGGGTCACAAGCAGGTGGTATGCCGTCAGCGTAAGCAGCAATCTCAACAAGATCAAAACATTTTTCGTAGCCTGTGTGATAAATCGTCCAATCGCTCCCATTTTCAAAGACAGTCTTGAGACAGGACAATCTCTCCTTTCGTTTTACGAACAAACATGTAATGTTGTTTTAAAGTTCAGTGGGAACCGTCGATTTTAAATGATAGCAGAAGACCATTCAGAGGATGTTCTCCCCTAAACGTTTCACGCTATCAGGTGCATTTGCTGTGGTATAGGGTATATTCGATTTGGATTCTCACTATCTGGAGTGAAATTATTTTCAATGATGAGTCCAACTTTAAATGAAGCTATATGAATAGCGAAGATGTGTCTCGAGACGTCTAGGACAACGGTAGGATACTCAATTATTGTCCACCATATACAAGGGCGTAGCTGCCGCCGTATCAATGATACGAGGCCCCTAAGCTTTAGGGGCCCAAAAATGTTTAAGCGAAATATATTAAAATGTTAAGAGGCCCCCTCCAAAAGGCCTCTAAGAAATTTTGATTCACGGCCCACTGAGGACTACCCACGCCAGTGATTATATAGCTATAAAACCAGGAGATACTTTATGAAGTGCCATTTCGATTAATACCGGGACCCAGGGCCGTACCTACCACCGTATCAATAATATGCGTATCGGGATATCATTTATGATCGCCGTATCGGGGCCCCTAAGCTTCAGAGGCCCCAAAATGTTTAAGCAAAAAATATTAAGGGCCCCCAAAAGGCATCTAAGAAATTTTGATTCACGGCCCACTGAGGACTACCCACGCCAGTGATCATATAGCTATAAAACCAGGAGATACATTATGAAGCGCCATTTCGATTTATACCTGAACCCAGGGGCGTAACTACCGCTGCATCAATAATTATCCCCCCCCCCAGCTACAAGCGCCCCAAAATGTGTAAGCGAAAAATCGTAAAATGTTATGGTGCTTCATAAAAGGACCCCCCCCAAAGTAGTTTTGATGAAGACCAGCTACACCAGTGCCCGGACCCCTTTAGTTGTCATCCGTAACATCCTTATGACATGGTGGTACTTCAACGAGATTCTAGATCCCTTAGCATTTTCCTTTCTTTCTTGTAATTTTGAGCTTACATTTCAACAGGTTAATACCAGGCCGCAAACTACACGCTCTTCTACTGCTTATTTTCGATTTTATCCAACATTTCTCATCTATCGCCAAATCCCTCCTTAGGAGCAGGAGTCTCTGATTTTCCTAGGATCACGCTGGTCTTAATTCGCCAATTGGTACATTTCAGACAAACAATCTCACAGGAGAACATCTGCCATCTCTTCGTGAATGCACGGCGAAATAACAGCTTGCATCAGAGCCAGTGGTATGTTAATGCATTGATGTTTTTTTTGTTGCTCTTGTAGCTTTGTCGCGGGTGTGGGAGGGCTCAAGGAAGAAGCAGACATGATCTTAGAATACTAATTTTATTCAACCTTTAACACTTTACGAAATGCACTTTTGGAGGAATAAGAAATCTTATCCCGAAATCATATAACTAAATTATCTAAACTGCTTATCTTTGTTAAAGCTGCTTGAATGAATCTTCTTGAAGTCTGATAGTATGGTCAGCTCCAAGTCTGGCTACTTAAGAACTTCCCGACTACTTCCGTCAAATGTTAATCTTAAGGTGCGCGACCACCAGTCGCTATCTACTAATTTTAGGAATTCAGTTCAACGCTTAACCATTATCTCGCATACTCCACGACTAGGACTTAAACGGCAGTTACATTCGCATAAATCAAATAATTTCTACGGAAAGCGGCTTTTGAACTAAAATCACAGTTTAAGAATGTTTTCCTCTAGAGGATTATTAGAAGACTCGAATAGAACCCGTTACATCTTTACTTCTTGAATAAAGCATCCAATCCTTATAACGCTATTAGCGTTTCATTTTTTAAATACATGAACATTATATTTAACAATTTGAATTCCTTTGGAATAAATCTTTCTTGATGCGACATATCTTATCTTAAAGTGTATTTTTAAAGAAATTGATAAAATTTTAAAACTTCTATAAATTGGTGGTACATGAATACCAACTGAATTTATATTTAGAGTTTGAAACTTTGCCAACTAATTGTTTGAGTTTTTACCATGATTCAATTAGAATTATTACTTTAGTTCTCGAAATGTGATTCAGCAGTTTAAATTTTTTTTAAATTTAGATTTGAGTTTAGAAAATGACGCACTAGAATACTTAAGGCATGTTTCTTGAAAAATAAAAGAGGAATTGTCTTTCTAAATGAAAGGTATTTGCTTATAGACCTTTTGTGCTATTCTGTAAAGTTTAACGAAGCATGGCATTTCTTTCTTCAAATTTCAGTGTCTCGGTAACTTCCTCTCGTTGGAATATATTTATGTTAATATTATGACTTGTTTATGATATTCTCTTTAATTTATGGAATTTAAATTAAATCCCTGCCGAAATACAACCTGTTCTTAATTTAGGTTATAAGCATTACAGGCATTAAAGAAAATCTAGGATCCAAGCAAACTCGGAGAAGAAAAATATTTTTCCTCGGAATATTCATCTTCACTACTCAGAAAGATATAAAATTCTATTAAACACAATTTATCTTGGTGTTCAATACCAAATCTTAACGATTTATTTATGTTCTTTTTTAATTTCTTTCACAAACTTAAAAAATATTTTTGCTGGCAATTTTCGTCAGACAATCACAATCCGTTTTCTTATTACTTTTTACAGTTTTATCAAACTTATCTCTCCAAATCTCGAAATTTTTTTGTGTGCACTATTTGGATTGGCTAAGCACAGCTCAGCTCTCCGTTCCGATAATTTTTTTCAATAATTTTCTTTGCATTTTGAATTCATACATTTTATTATTTGAACAGATTTTAATTTAACTTTTGTTATATAAATTTAAATTTTTCTTAATGTATATACTAACACTAGGTGGATGTAAAAAACACATCACTGTCATTGCTAACGAATTGATTGGAGATTATTGCTGGACATAGGATACAGAATGACAATTAAAAATGAAGAAAATTTATTTTCTATATAAATTAATTGTTTTAATGTAAACATCAAACACTCTGCACTACTTTTGATGTTCTGAACTTCAAAAAGGTAGTAATATTTCTTTCGATGAATTCACGTGCAAATAACTCCTTTTGATCTTTCATCGGTTTCGCCATTGAAAATATTTGGATATATATCAGCCTTCAAACCATCTAGAAAGTCATTTAATAAAAATTTCATAACTCAAACTCAATTGATAACTTAAATAAATAATTAAACATTTTTTTTTTATTTAGCCGTTTAACTATTTCAATGTCAGGGTATTATTCTAGATTCTAGAAATTTTAAAAATCATAAAATGCTAAATGAAAAAATCTGAAAACTGGTTCGTTACGAAATTCGTTTTGGGTTGCATCATTGGCGCATTTATTTGTTCTTTTTAGATGTCAATTTTTTTGCACAATATTCTTGCTCTCTGTTCCTCGAGTCCTTGTCTCAACGAAATACAGTGGGAGGTCTGGCAATGAAGCAATATTAAACATCTCTCATTTTCAGCTGTACTTTTTTTAACCTTTATACCATATCCTATTCGTTAAATGACAGAATGAAAATAATCCATTGTCGTTGGCAAAAACCGCAAATACGTAATTCGACAGCTGTTTCGAAAAAACATTAATAGCATTCTTCAAAAAAAAAAAAAAGTCAGAGTGCTATTGTTATGTAGGTTCAGATATTAGAAATTTCTAACCTTTTGTCTGTTTGTTTCCTTCGATCACGACCTGTCCGAAGTACCCCTTTATGTGTGTTCATGTCTAGAAATTAAACATACTCTCTTCAAATATGATGCTTCCACCAGATAGTTCGAAGAATTTTACAATGTTCTAACTTGCGGTAATCCAGAAGAGAGTTTAACTCTGGTGAAAATGTTCTCTCCTTTTTCTCATGTACCTCTTTTCACAAGATAGACTTGTGATTATTTTTTATTTACATTCGAGAGCAAAATATTACTGAAATCCTCATGCATCAATATTTATTAAATATGAACTAATATACTGTTTTTTATCTTCTTAGTTTAATATTTTTCCCAACACAGGTCAAGGGTTCAAATCCCGGTCTGGGCAAGGTTGACTCAGCCTTTCATCCTTTCAGTGGGTCGATAAATGAGCTTCAAGCTTGCTTAAGAACTGAACCCTGGAAGTTTCACGTGACACTGACCACTTGACCGAATCATCTGCATATACACCCCAGTGCCGAACGACACGCATACTGAGATAGGCACAGTAGACCTTGGCCCTCAGGGTTGTTGTGCCACTGAGCTCAGTTCAGTTCAGTTGAATATTTTATTAAATAAACTAAGGAAAATTTTTTGAAGTTAAACTTCTATGCTCACGGTGAATGGAAAATTTGCCCAGTTTTGCGTAACAGGGAGAAAACGAACGGAAGTAGTGATTTCCCCCACCATATCCCCCAAATCGTCGCAATGGTGAAAAAATAGCGAGTGGGAGGAAAAGACAGCGGTGTCTGGAATATATTATTTTCTTCAGAACCAGCTTAGAGGCATCTAGGCTTCTTCAGTCAGCTAGTGAACCTATGAGAGGGAGTAAACAGAGTGAAAAAGAGAGAGGGGTTTGTTCGCCTTTGCTAAAAATAGCATCAGCGGTCAGGAGCTGGGGGGGGGGGATTCGTTTCGGTAGAAACGAAGAAACTGCAACTTTTCTACATTCGTTCTTCACGTGGTTGGGTTTTCGATTCTTTTTCCTCGATGGGGGGGGGCAGTGGCGGATTAAGCGGGTGTCGGACCTGGCGGCCCCCAGCGCTGGTAGGGGCCCCACGCTTGATGAGTGCAGAAGGTCAGCGACAAACCAACCACACCACCTTGGAACAAGAAATAAACAACTTGAAAATAAAACAAAGATACAATGAAACCCCCATTAGAAATTTATCGAGATCCAAGAGAAATACTAATGTAGAAAAACTTTTGAAAATATTTTTAACAATACCGATATCGAATGCCTCAAGTGAAAGATCTTTTTTAGTTTTAAAACGTGATAAAAATAATTTAAGAAGTACTATGGAAGAAGAGACAAATTGAAACAACATGACCATATTATATACAGAATAAAAGGTTTTGGACAAAATAGATATGGTAAAAATAATTGATGAATTTGACAAAAAGAAATCAAACTGTATAGCAAAACTGTAAGCTCTTAAGTAAGGTTTTTATTTTTTCTTACATACAGTTATGATTTTCTTTAGCCAATGAGTTTTATTAAAGTAGTACATTTTATTTTGAGAATTTAAAGCAAGCGGCTTTTTTCACTATTTTAGTTTTTCGACTCTTAAGCCCATGGGCATCAAATCTTTTACCGCCAAGGGCCTCCAACTACTTTAATCCGTCTCGGGGGGGGGGGACACCCTGTGACTTGCGTCATATCCGTGAAAAAGTTGGATGATTGCTTTCCGATTGGTCAACTCCCCTCCCCTCCCCCTTTTTTTCACCAGACCAGGGGACATTTGTCAACGGTTATATGTGTTGCAATGTTTGATTTACGGTGTAGACAAAATAGCTCTTGCAGCAAAAGCGTGCCTTTTTAAAATATTTCCTTAGATTGTTGGCCACACGGTAATATTTTCGGCAGCTAACTTTTTTTTAAAAAATTTTCATTTGCGTTGAATTATTATTGATTCTAATCAGAATGGCTAAATCAAATGCACAAAGAGGAAAAGAGTTTCGTGAAAGAAAAAGGAAAGAAAAACTAGCAGAAAGTCCAGTCGAAAAAGTGATAAAAAAAACAGAAAAATAGTGCAAATTCATCAAGCGCTACTGCCAAATCTCGATCAGAGTACATGAGAATATCGAGCACGGAAATAAACATTGCAAAATATTCTTTTAATGCCGAGTTTAATGACTGATGATGGGAATGCTATTGAGACTCATCTAATGCCAGCACTGATTAATACGGACTTTGTGAACCACCCTGTGCAGTCAACAAGTACTTAGCCCTCAACAAGTCTAGTGCGTGTTGGAACTGATGCATGTGAATCGATAATAAATTCTATCTTACGTTACAAAGACTATGATTCCTATAAAAATGCTCACAAAGATTTCCAAAAGCGATTCGTTGATAATCCTTTCGGTCACGAGTGTTCCATTTGTGATAGATAATGGTTTAGAGATGATTTTGAAAACACCTGTTGCTGAGCATAAAAATATTTTACAAAATATTTTACCGGAAATTAATTTAGAAGACGTTAAAGCGTGCTACAGTTGCCGATAAAGTTTAAATAGGAAAAGTATATCAAATTTATCAAAATATAATGGTTTTGTATACCCAGAAATTCCACCACATCTTCCTACTTTTGATATGGTATCAGAAAGACTCATTTCTCCACGAATACCTTTCATGTAAATTAGACGATTGAGACATGTACACGGTCAGTTTGGAATATTAGGGCAAATAATCAATGTTCCAGTATCCGTCAATACAATGGTCAATCGACTGCCACGGAATGTTGATGAGGATTACTGTGTCAATGTTCACATCAAACGGAGGAAAATTCACAGAACTAGTTATCTGATGGGTTTGGTTACTAAAAGAAACATCAAAACATGGTTGCAATATTTAGTAGCTACTCCATTGTACAGAATGTATGATGTTACAATCGATGATAGTTTCTTCAATTTCAAACCGAGTGCATCTCAAGTTCTTCAAGATGAAATCAGTGAAAATATAACTATTGAAGAGAGTCTTACAGCCCAGCAACAGACGTTGTTATGGAATGAAGAGAAATATCTTCGTTTTGCTCCTGGAGAAGCGAATGTACCAAGAAGTTTCACTTCTATCGCGTGGCATTCCACGCACCATTTTTTATTACATACGAATGTTAAAAATAACGTATATTCCAAATTAAAGCTATATGCTTGTACAAATTTAATATTGAGATAAGTTTTTAAAGTTTTTATATTTCATAAATTTCTTAAATGTTTTTGTACAGGTTTTGTCGAATTAAAGCTTTTACAAATTACAATACCATAATATTAGAATATTATAAAATTGCAACTTAAAATTAGAATTTAGAATTCACTATTAGAATGAAAATTATTCGGTAATAGTGTTGGCCCTTTATGGTTAAGATACATTAAAATTGCACTATATTCATTGAATCACTTTTAATTAGCTAGGCTTAGCTGCCGATTCCTTTAAAAACGAGGCAAGTCAAGAATGTCAAAGATATGGGCTGTTGCCAATCTTGTAAAGCGAAAAAAGTTATAAAAAAGAAATTGTTTCAGATTTAAAAAAAAAACAAAAAAAACAAATAATATTAAATCATAAAAAATATTCAGAAAAATAATTACAGCCATTATTTACATTTTTATTCTTTACAATAGAATGAAAATTCAATGCAGATGTATTTATTTGAAAAATTTAATTTTTTTCGCTCATATTTAAAAAAAAACCGATAATGTATACATGGATTGCATTACGTGGAATTAAAAAAGTTGAATTTTAATTCGTTGCACTCTACTACAATCATAATGAAACATATCCAAAGTTTACGTAGGTTTGAAGACAAATTGATAGCTATTTACTAAGAATATTTGCTAAGAAGAAAAGACAAATTATAGGAGAACACTTGTTTAACGTTTTATATTTAAATAAGATACCCCCCCCCCCCCAATTTTTTTAACGTCTAAATGCAGTATGTAACTAAAAATCAAGCAAAAAAAATGGAAAACAACAGAATAAATTATTTATTTACATATTTGAAGTAGAGGCTCTTAAGAAATCAGTAATAATAGTTTGATGCAAATTCTTTTTCATCAAAAAGTAAATTTCAACAGAATAATTTCCGTCCGGAACAGGGGCATAGCTAGAAAATTACGCATTTACATGCGTCGAAAATACTTTGTTTTTATGAGAAATCAATAAATAAAATTTTATTCAGTAATTATTGAGTTAGATAACGAAAAAAAGTTATGTAAACACAACAGCAAGTAAAACGAATTATGAAGTTTGTGTTTACTACATTTTGAGTCAGTATCACCCTTTTCTATTTTACATCTCACAACAGTTCAAATAAATTATATTTTGAACCATTATTGTTCTGACAAGACACCGCGGAAGGATTATTTAGTGATAAGAAACAATAATCTGCCAATAAACAACTCATATTAGAATAATTTACAGCGCGATAAATGAAGCTCTGCTGTGTAGAAATAAAAAAAGCAGAATGATAATAATCTTCTTTATCCATAAATGAAAATAAGACTCCATAAACATGTCCAATGTTAAAACTTCTTCAATTACTGAGTGCCTCTATCGTTTTAATCCCAGAATTATAGAACATCGCTTTGTGAATTAACAAAGAAAAATATCCTCAAAATATCCGATAAGAATTACTTTGATCTTTAAAATAAGAAAAGAAGACAATTTTGATTAATCTTTATTAGTGAGGATCTTAAAATCTCGTGGCCTTGAAAAAGCTGAAAAGTGGATCCTACTTTTTTTTTAACCCGCTTAATGGTTTGACTTGACTTAAATGTTATTTCCGCACGTTCAAGGCTGAATTGAGAAACTGAATTCCATCCAAATGAATTTATTTTGACATCTTTTGTTTTAAATGCAGTCTAAAAACCGGCATTTCCAATTCATTTGGTTTATTCATGTGAGAAGCTAATATTTTGCTGTTTTTTTCATAAAATATATTCATAAATAAATAATAGTTAAAAATAAAAATAAAAAACACCCTTTTATAGTTAATCGGACTAATTTGTAACTTAATTTTTAGTCACCAAATCTGGAACTAGTCGCCAAATTTGGAAATGGAAACTGAAATTAGTCGCCAGATGCGGGGTGGAATTTGGAAATAGGAAATCATTAATCCTGGAACAAAATAGAACAAAATGATTAAATTATTGTATTGTCATTGCTCCTGGACTAGTGAGCCAAATTTCGAATTAATCTGACCTTTTAAAGTGGGTAACAATTGTGCTCAAAGATTCTGTTACATTCAAGGAAAGTTGTGACGGATCTATACGCGTCCTTCCATTAACCCTCTGGGGAAATATTTGAACTATGAATATCAACAACTCTTTCTGAAGAAGAAACAGTGATATGCAGATTAAGTCTATTATATATAGTATAGGTTTGCTTGCGATATATAGATAGATGAGAATGGATGTTTAATTGAAGTTGCGAGGAGATTAAAATATTAAGAAGTAGAAGATAGGAGGAATATCTTCAGATCAGGTGTTAGTCATATTGATAGCGCGTTTTGAGCTTTAAATTGTTAAAGAGTGACAATTAGTCACATAGCTACAGTGTAAATCATATATTAAAGTAGAAGATTGATTCATAAAATGAGGATCAATTCATTAGAAGTATTCTCTGAACTCGTGACTCTCGTAGCTCCCTGTTCTTTTTCGGGAAACATCTCAACCTATTTGGTTATTTAAATTTTGTCTGTAATAATCAGTGTGTTGAATAAATAATTAAAAAGTATCATGTCGAGTCGTCCTTCACTTCCACCCACACCTTTAGCCGGGTCCGAGAGTAGACAAAGACGGTTGCAAAGTTTATAAAAGGGTGTTAAAAATATAATAAAGCTTCAAAAAATTAAAAGCAAAGCAAAATTTAAAAAAAAAAATGATTTTGATCACGAAAGATGAAATTAGGGAAACGTGTTTGATTTTTAGTTGTTATATACTTTTCTCTTTTGTAAGAGATTTTTGATACATGTCAAATCAGGCAGAATGACAAATTTGATGTTTAAAAATAAAATATTTTCTATTTTGTTCAAAAAATTTTTTTCAAACAATTAATTTATCTAGGAAAAACTGATGGATATATTTTTATGTATATATTTTCAAATATAACTCTAAACTTAAAAATAAAAATTTAAAATAGAACTAGTTCTTGAATTCCTAAGCACTAACTCATGAAAGGGAATTCAGTGGGTTCTATGAAAATTTAGTGTTTTACCACAGTTAATGATGTTGTTGTTGTTGTCGTGTCCTTCCCGCAGGGAAGGAATGAAAGTTGCCATTGCCGTCCACAGTTAATAATAGTAAGAAATAAAAATGCTTCTCATAATGTTTTTATGCACAGTATGACCAATGAATTAGTAATGAAAATAAGATTTAAAAGCATTTTTTTTAACTCATTACCTTTTTTGATTAAAAAAAAAATTATTTTAAACAATTGAAAAAACACATTTTAAAAAATGTACTAATTAAAGTATTTTTAGTAATACAATATGAAAAGTGCATGTAAGATAAATGGTAATGTAAAATAACTCCCAAGGAATTTTCTAATTTTTTAATATTTTTTATTGATGTAAATTTGAAAGTTATATCCATTGAATGTATTTGTTGTAAAAGCTTTTAAAAGTTGTATTAGAATAGTGAATATCTTCCCCAATATTCATACATTTGTTCCGTAATTTAATCTACCTGTGCACTGAAAACTCTATAACATTTCTTTTAAACAAAGAAATGGGTCAAAGCAGAAATGATCGCAAAATTGACGAACAATAACAATATTCAACTTTTACTGAAGCGAACCTTCAGAAAAATCAGTCAATCGTATAATAATAATCATATCATTGAGTCTTTCACTTTCTCTTGATTTGTGCATTTATTTGAAACCTTTCATTAAACTCATTTTCCTCAAGAATGGACTGAAAAAATATTATAGTTCACTTACTAAACAGACTGTTTTCATCTTCGAAAGTCTCTGACTCTCACGTAACTTCTCTCAGATTTTTTTTAAAGTGCAAATGAACTTTCAAGGTTTTCATTTCTTTATAATTACGCAACAAATTTCTTTCTAAAAAAAAAGAAGGAAAAATTTAGTCAAATCTAAAACATATTGTAACACGGTGTTTTTAATCTAGTCAGATGAATTTAAAACAAAATTATTTCTTAATGCAGAAAATAACAACATACGTGAAGTATCTTTGTCTGTTTTTCCTCTCTTTTTTATTGTAGTTGTTATGAATTTCTTTAGATTTATGTATGTGAGGTTATTTTAATGAAAATTGTTAGAAATTGTTAGATTTTAATGAAATTCGTTAGATATGTATACACTACTGTTTGTTAAAAAATGTAGCACCATTAAACAGTGGCGTAACGGAGAATATTAGAGCCCCCCTGCAAAATCAGGATATTACAAAGGATTCCAAATTGGTGTCAGTTAGGCTTTGTGCCCCCCGGAACCTTGACCCCCTGCAATGCGGGGGTGTACATTACGCAACTGGCATTAAAGATATATGCAGGTTAAACCGAATGTGCAAGAAATGCAAAACAGGCTAGGATATGCAAATAATTAGAATTACGAGGAGCTCACACGTCTGTGAGTCAAGAACACCCCCAAATCTTCTAAACTGTGTACGAAAAGCATTGTAAAGAAGGTTTTAAATGTATATATCATTGCATGATTGTTGTAAATTATTGATAGGAAATAGTTATGTGCCTGTACAGAAACGCCGAACGTTAAACGAGCAACTAACGGAGACTCAAATGGGACGATATGATCAGTCTATGTGAGGGTGGACCATTACCAAGAGGCGTGATGCTACATTAAAAACGCGTGTGGGAAAGGTATGGACCATGTCAAGTCGAAAAAGTTGAAACCTCGGCAATGGGTCCCACAATATGACGTTATCATGGCGTGACAACGGGGTTAATAACAAATTAAACAGCTTCCTTTCAATGGTTTGGGAAAATATTGGATCAAATCTACTGGTGTGTCACTGTCTATCCCTATGGTTCGTCAGTATCTGTGGCGCTTTAGCAACGTGTAAAACTTTCTGTGCCCAAGACTCCTTTGATAATGATTCATCGACGTTCGACATCTACAGCTAGCTCACCAACATAGTCAACGACAAATCGAATAGCAACAAGTCGTTTTTTTCGATGAGCCCCATCACAATCTGGATTATAAAGACAGATACACTTTTGTAAGACACTACAGAAGTGAACTCATACATCCGCAGTATCATGTTAAGCATCATACTGAGTGAGGGCTTCGCACTATGGTCTGATACGCTTTTGGGTATCCATCTACTCCAAATGAGGGAGACCCTTAAAAGAATCAAAGAATCAGAGGAGTTGATGAGACCGAGTTCTACCACTCCTGTACCATATTACTAGAGTAATAATTCATCATAACTATGCCATCATGTGTTGCTCAGAATGTGTAAACTTCCTTCCTTCAGTGCGTTGCTGCTTCCGCTTCTTCTATTGCGAATATGTTTTCTGAAGATGTCACTCATTGAACATATCTTAACCCTTTACCTACCGACGGAACTTATAAGTACCACTCACTTTAAAATCACATAGAATTACAATTCTTACGAATACTTTGACGTGCGCGCGCGATATACTAGTAGGAATATTCTTTAAAATCCACTCTTCAAAAATATATGGCCCCAGGGGTTCTATGATGGGTATTTTAGTGGTGGAGGCGAATATTTTTGTAGCAGAAATTGCGTTTCCAGCTGACATTTTGATTGGATTGCGAAGGTTGTCATTTTTGTTCTGAAAAAGTAGTAATGTCAAAAGGTAAGAGTCTTATTTTTTTGTATGTAAATGAAGACCTTAGAAAACGATCTGACTATTTATTTTAAAGTGAACAGTGCATTTAATTAATTTTACAGCTGAATATCTTTAATTAATTAATTAGCTCTAACCGGTTAAATTTCACAAAGTTGAGAATTTTGTTAATATATGTCCTTTAATTTTCAATGTAGTAATTCGAAAGAAAATATTGCATGAAAAAAACTACATCAAATCATAATGTGAAGATAAAAGGTTAAATTGTCTTGGATGACTTTATCGAAACTTTGATTGAAGTTTGGTACCAGACATAGGCCGTGCAAGCGGCATTTCTCTGCATGACATTTGAAACTACATTTGTGACGGACTTCTATTAACCTCTGGGGAATTCTTTTGGGCCAACATTTTTTTTCAACCAACTTTTCTCGAAGACAGGAAGCGTGATTATGCAAATTTGGTTTAATAAATTTATATTCTGTATTTTTGAGTTTGGAAGTTAGTGAAGTGAGAATAGATTGGAAGTGAAGTGAATTGTGAGTAGATGAGAAGTGAAGTAAATCGGTAGTGAAACATATACGTAAACAGTGTAGGAAGCGAGAATTTGGAATATTAAGGAGGTTCAACTATTGGAAAGCTGTCAAAGTCAGCGTGTTAGAATAGAAGTCTGCAAGAGTTCAGGCACTGTGATCTTTAATCAAGTTAGAGAGTTAAATTATTAGTGCGATCATTAAATATATGAGCTCTGTATAAAGTTATCTTAAGGGTAGATCTGAAGGATTGAATATATTCTCTCCTCGCTATCTCGTCTCACCCCAATTCTCTGACTGGTCAAAGTTATCTCATTTAGAGTATTATTGTGTCTGAGTTGAATATAGTGATAAAGAAAATAATTGAAGATCATCATATCTTCTGATCTTTTAGTTCCTCCCACACCTGTAGCCAGGTCACAGGGAAAAAAGGATGTAAATTCCTTATACATTTTTCAATGTTACGACGTGTCAGGGGTTCATCTCTGGGCATAATGGCTGTACAAGAAACTGGCATAATTTTTTAATTTTATTGCTGTTCGAATTTGATTGCTTATTTAAACTATCATAAGTAATACGTGAAATATAAATCTCTTTTATTTTTCATTATTCTGTTATAGTGTTGCAGTTTTCACAAACACTATTATATACTGTTGTTTCCAAAAGTTTTTAAGGTCAGTAGCAGAATTTCAGTGTCTTAACCAGGTGTGTAGTTACCACCGCTTCAATGATACGGGGCCCCTAAGCTACAGGGGCCCCAACATGTGTAACTATAATCCCTCTAACAGACCTCCCATTTCTAAAAAAAGCCCTGAAGGAATTTTGATACAGCGGCCCCTCAGAACTAGCTATGCCAGTGATCTTAACACATTTCATTATTTTCGTAGATTGTTGAGATATCTCATGTATCGATTGAATTAGACGTGTTATACTGCTACAAATAAAAGGGCCCGTCGATAGCACGTAAAGTTTTATCTAGGCACATATTGTTGTAAACTAATTATTATTAGTTTAAACAACATTTAAGAATTAGAAATGTAATATTAGGTAAAATTTCACTCTTTTTACTAAAAGTAATTAGATATTATGAATATATTACATATGTAGATAAAAAGCATCTTTTTCTTATAATTATATATAGAGATCAATAACATATATACAAATCCTAAGCATCCAAATTTTTATTATTTCTCATCCACAATATAGATATACGTCTAATTATTAGTTTCAATATCTAATTTAATAAAAGACTTTTTTCATAGAACAAGAAAGGTTGTTTGAGGGTATAGAAGAAGTCTGTTTTGGAGATATAATTTCTATTTTTATTGTTACTAATTATAAAATAAAATGAACAATAGAATTATTATGCAATTCATTCTAATAGAATTCATTTCCTGTTGTACAACCTTATTCTAAAGCATCCCAATTTTAGAGATGAATGGTTTAAAAGTACTGAGTTCGAAAGCAGTCGAAAAAGATCAAATAAATTTTTATAAATATAATTACACGTATTCAGATTTTTATGACGCATTGTTTCCTGTATTTTTTAAAAAAAAATCTTTATTTTAAAATCTGGTTCTTAATGGTATCTAATAGTTTCTTACATCCGTTCGGAATTCATCATTGAATCTCTGAAAAAAAAGTTCGTTTTGAATATAATGAGATGAGAGAAAATATCTTTTAAATAAAAGCACAATGTTTTTGTATTCTTCTTTCAAGAGCGATGCAATAATAGAAAGATTGAATAGCTTCTTAATTTCATAAAAATAATGAAAATTTTCCCATTCAGAATGGATTATAATACGGCTTTGCTACAATACTCTGATTTTCAGATGAACACTTGTTCAGATTTGTATCTATGGCTTTGTTACAATGATCAGCTGGACCAATCAAAAGCTACTATTAGTCTTCTGATGAGCCTTTTAAAAAGAGGAGTATAAAATATTTAATATCAATTGACCAGATGGGAAATCTGGTTGTTAAAGTACTTCAAGGCAAGTATCTGTGGACCAACAGTGTGGTAATTCAAATCATATGAACAAGCCTAGTTTGACAGCTTACTCTGTGGAGAGACTCTAAATATCATTTTTACAATTCTTAGGAATCTAATTAGGTCAGCGTTTCTCAAACTGTAAGGAACGCCCGCCCTTGGGAGCGTGACAACTCTATGAGGGGGGCACGAGCATATTGTAAAGTCAAAAACAAAAGATTGTTTAAAAAATTATTAATTTACTGAAAGTAAACAAACAAAATACATTCTGACGTAATAAAAAATAAAATACACATTTACACTGATATATTGCACTTATAAATGTATCAATGCTAAACAATGTATTTTGTAATTAATTTAACAATACTAAGTTAAGAACAAGTTTAATAATTACCAGTGAACCCATGGGATTGTCATATATAGAATTATATCCAAAAATGAATATTTATCTTTATAATTTGTTCGGCTTATAATTAATCCCTTAACTGCCGATTAAAAGTTACGCGATTCGCTTCCCAATGCCAAACGTTTTCCACGTAGGCGCGGGTTTGTAATGTATTGGGAGGGGAGGAATAAAGAATAAAAAAAAATCTGAAGTAAATAAATCCTTCGCAAACATTGTCAAGGTTCTTTTATTGCATTCTAAAGCCTTCGGAATAACTTTATGGATAGCAGTGCTGAAAAAAGATCGTACTTCGGAAAGACGTATATATACGTCCTGGGAAATTAACGCTTTGACTGAGCGAGACGTTTATATACGCTCGTGGCACAAAGAGGTTAAAGTCGTATTGTAGTTTTTGTGTCAAAATGTATTAATGAATTAAATACATTGTTATTGTATGAGGGGGGCGTGATGAAAATTATGATTGAATATTGGGCCGCTAATATTGAAACTTTGAGAAGCACTGGATTAAGTTCGAGCGCATACGATTATTACTTTAAACTGTTTTGGGGAATAAAAAAATCCATTTCAAAGAATTCTATATCAAAAAATTCTTTCTGAATGATAAAAAAAAATCAAGACAAAAATTACTTATATATTTCTGCAATTCTTATATATTCTATACTTTTCTTTATTTATCTTCTGCATATTTTTGCATTTTGCTTACTTATTTAAAGTATCGAAAAGCTTCCCGAACTCTACTTGCAAAACATGAAAAGAAAATCTTTCGAAAACAAATAATATGATTCAAGAATTTTAGTTTTGTCCATCTCTGTCGTAGGCATACTCTTCGGACGCGAACTCTTTCTCAAACACGATGCAACAGAACCTGATTTCACTGCAACTGTACCGGGAAAACCCAAAATAAAATGTGTTCAAGGGATTTGTTTACAAAGGGTCAAAGAAGCAGTGGTGAAATGCTGGCTTAGAGAACAGTAGATGTAGGTCTTACTGAACTTCCTATACTCAAGAAGGAACAAGCCTTAAAAAAAATTATTGTACAGGATTTTTTTTGTCTTCCACGAAAAAAATCGGTTCGTTTTCAGGTCATACTGTTCTGGACGCAATGAACATGGTTCCTTTTCAGTGATTGTGATAAGTGGATTATTATAGACAATTGGTTGAAGTTATATGCTTATGACTCCATGCAGTTCAATGTGGATAACCCTGAACAATACCCCTTTTAATTCCATCAATTTAAAACTTACCAAAATAAGAGGCTGAAATGGAAAACAGTAAAGATATCGAAAAACAACAAGTAATATTTTTGGAAACTTCATGAGAAGTTTAATGTGCACAACATGTGTATTTTATTATGCAAGACATACGTATTTGATTATTTTTCTGAAATTAGTATATTCAAGTTTTTTTTCTTGGCTTGTAGAAACTTTAATGCTAATAAAATAGCATGCTATTTTACAACAGAAATAATTTTAGAATTAACTTAATTTTCCTACAAATTCAGGCAGCTAAAGGTAAAAGTCCTGCACGGAAATGAATAACAGATGGCTTATAATTTGTACAGCATATTTAATGCAGTTTTTTTAAGTTTTCTGAAGCCTCTAAAAAGAATTATTAAAAATTATCAAGTGGTTTTCTTTACGCGATTCTCTAGCATTAAAAATAATTCTTTAGTCTTGTCTTGCTATCAATAATCTCAATGAGCAAAAAAGTAACTGATAAAACAATAATGAACTCTGGTAATATTTTATATGTACTAGATCTCAGACGCAACGCAGCACCCTATTGTAATACAGTCGACTCTCGATAATTCGAAGTTTAAGGGACCAATGAAAAACTGCGAATTATCAAGAGTTCGAATTGTCTAGAGGGCGGGAAAAAGCTTCCAAAATACACGAAGAGAAATCTTTTTCCAACACATTTAAATCGAAACTGTGTAATAAAACAACAATTGTACATTTATGTAAAAGTATTTTAAAGTATTTTTTAAAAAAGTGCATATTATATACATTATAAATATTAAACAGAAGTTAAAAGTCCTGTATTAAAATAATACATTCATATATTAAAAACAACTATTAAAAATACATACTGTGCATAATTATTTTTTGACGAAAAAATCTGTTAGTTTTTTTTTTTTTTGTTTTATGGGCACTCAATCTAACTTTGTAATTAGATTTTTCTAGAATAAATGACGCTTGAAAAACGTCTCATCAACGTGATTTTAAGGGAAAAGTTGCGTAGTTTGTTTAGGGACACTTAAGCTTTTGTCAGTTATCGGAGTCAACTCCGATGGTCATCAAAGAGGCTACGTTACAGATGAGACAAGCAGAGACAATACAACACAAAACATATAAGGTCCAGTCCGTTTGCTTCAGGACTCCACCTGATAGTGAGTGTTTGAATTGTCAAGAGTTTTATTAGATCACTTCGAATTACTGGTGTTGTATTCTGGCTCTGGCTACAGATTTTACTTCCAAATATTGAGTGTACCAAAACGTATTGTTTTAGTTTGAAATATCAAGAGTTTTTCTAGGGGCTGAACATAAACTTCGAATTAGCGAGAGGTTCGGATTATCGAAGGTTTGAATTAGCGAGAGTCGACTGTATCGACTGACACCAGCTGAGAGTCGACTGACACCAGCTGTCAACAAATAAACATCTTTAGACAGTAAAAAGGAAAGGATGGTACTTCCTCACACTATTAAAACATCTTCCGAAACATACCCTTCAAAAAGCTTGCTATTCAATATTTTTATTTTATGTGGAAAGATTGATTCAACTTTTTAAAATTTTTTATCTATATATATAAAGGAGAAAAGCGACTGACTGACTGACTAATCACGGTATCTCCGGAACTATTCAACTTACAGACTTGAAATTTGGTAGACATGTTTCTTTCATGGAGTAGAGATCCACTAAGAACGGATTTTGCGAAATTCGAACCGCAAGGGGCGTTACGGGGGGTTGAGGAGCGTTATAAGTAATTGTTTCCATTTTTAAACTACTCAACGTACAATCTTGAAATTGGGTAAGCAGATTCCTTTCATAGAGTAGAGATCAACTACAAAATAAGTTTGGTGAAAATCGACCCCCAAGTGACATTGTGGGGGCTAGGGGCGTTATAGATAATATTTCATTTTTAAACTATTAGACCACAGTCTTTAAATTTGATAAATAGATTCCTTTCATAGAGTAGAGATCAGATACAAGATGTTTTTTGGAAAGTAACCCCTAAGTGGCGTTGCGGGGGGGGGAGTTAAGGGGCGTAATAGATAAATATTTTCGTTTTTAAGCTACTTGACCAACCTGCTTGAAAATTGGTAGACATGTTTCTTTCATGGAGTAAATATCCACTACAAAATGGGTTTGGGTAAAAATGACCACCAAGGGGTTTTGCGGGGGGTTAAGGGGAGATATAAATAATTATTCCGACTTTTAAAGTATTAGATGCAAAGTCTTGAAATTTGATAAACAAATTCCTCTCATAGAATAGAGATACTCCACAAAATGAGTTTCGTGAAAATCGACCCCCAAGTGGCGTTGAGGGGGCGTAAGGGGCGTATATTTTTCAATACAATCGAATTCTTAATTGGTCTTAAATACCAATAATTTATACATATATATAACCAGCAAAAATTTATAAAACATCATGAAATACCCAGCGAAGCGGGCGGGTAACAGCTAGTTATTGATATTAGCATTCGATGCTTTACTATTGGATTTTATTTCTTTTAGCGAATCCACACTCCCTTCCGAAAGTAGTTCATGGTAAGAGAATGAGAACTGAAGTGAAATGGACTTTCTCACTACAAATGTGATCGATGCAGCGGGAAAGTGTTAAAACATCCTCCATACTCCTTAGAATCCAGCTCTAGTGACTTCAATTTATTCCTACGATGTGAGAAGGAAGTTCTTCACGGCATTTATTTCAAAATTGTACCAGAGATTCTTGAGGCAATAGATAGCTCCATCTGAACTATCAGCAGAGTAGGTACTTGTGAAATATCGTACGACGTCTACATCGTTGGTAATAGGTTCTATACAATGCCGATGACTGCAATAATAGACCATAAAACTTCGAAACATGTACCTGTTATGCATCAGTTGTAAATAAATAGTTACTAATATTATAGATTCACAACATCTATGTATTTATAAATATAAAGTGATCTTCCCAATTTTGGTTTATATATATTCTTCATCACCTATTATGTATAAATAAACTATTACGTGTAAATTTTCTGTTGAAGGGAAAAATTAAGATCCTATAATGCAAGCTTACAACCTACTTCACCATTATATTTAAGTTAGTGACTTACTAACTTACTTAAATATGATGGTTTTCCATTTTAGTCCATTGACTTTTTCTTGTTACATAACAGGCCTCATATTTTTGGCTCTCTGTTTCAAAAGTTAAATCTTCTTCTGATTTGTAAAATATCTAACCTATACCCTCTGTTTCATATTGTAAATTATTTTGTTCTATTAATATGTTACTTTTCTTTATTTTGAACCAATTTTTAAACAATTATTTAAAGTCTGCAGTCGTTATATATATCACCTATGTAAGTTGTGAAAATTCTCTTCCATATTTTTATCGTCTGCTTTAATTCAATAATTCGTGTTGCTCTAATTCATTTATTTACTTAATTTATTCGCTGATATATATAATCATTTGTTGTTAAAGTTATGTTACTTAAATTGGCATTACTTAAATTGGCACAACTAAATTGGCACTACTTAATTGGCACAACTTAAATTGGCACAACTTTTGTAATTATTCTAAATATATTTCTTCAATCGAAGAAAAGAACTGTAATGCAAAATCGATGCTTAATATGCATTTAATTTTTGTATATTATCGAGATATTATCATTCATCTGAAGATTTTTTTTGATAATCTGAGTGATTGCAAAAATAAAATCGTCCGCTTGGAATAAACGTTGGCTACTATTATTCACACCATTACTCATTTGATCATCATTACAACTATTTACACCCTTTGAGAATTCGTCGAATTGAGACATAAAGATTTTAGATGTTATTTTTTGAGTTTTTTGGGTCAACTTACATGTGTTTAGAAATACTACGACAATTATTCTATTTTAACTTGAATCTCAAGGCTTATTTTTGCTATGGTCCTAAAGCTGAACATTTGTATAGATTCCTTAAATAAAAACAAATTTAGTGCATAATAAGTCTTACGTAAGTGCCTGGTTTCTCAAAATGTACAGCTCTAGCATACTTAACAGTTTCAATACTAATATATTAAATAAAAGACATCGTGAATTCCTTGTACATCAAATTTAAAAAAAATAAAATTTTACAGTTATTGTTTTTTTTTAAAATTAATTTTTGATTGGGATTCAGAAACTTATTTTATACAAATATTCACGTAAATCTTTAAAAATTTGAAAAAAATCCAAAGGACTTTCAAGCCTAGATACTTTGTATTTGACAGGGAAATTGAATTTTAATAAAATCTCACGATTGTTTTACTAATATAATTTCTATTTACGCATTTTTTGCATGATAATTATTGCAGAACAAAAAGTAGAAAACTTCAGCTGTACGTATTATAGAGCAGCCGTTTTTAAACTATGGTCTGCGGAGCCCCAAGCGTCCGCAACGCTTTTCTAGAGGGTTCGCCGAGTCTCATGTAATGTTGAGATTTCTCTCTTTTACAAACTCTTAAAGGCCTCGTGGAAAAATTGAAAGATGTGCCATACTAGACTAGATTACTAAATAGTCCTCAATGAAGAGACTCTACTGGGACTTGTATATATATATTGATCAATAATATTAAGTCGGGATGAGATGTTCAAAATCTTGGGGTCCGCGATGTCACGCTGATGCTAAAGGGGGGGGGGGCACGGTGATCGAAAATTTAAGAACCGCTGTATTAGGGTTTTTATCTTGAAAGCATTTTTTAAGGCATCAAATACATGAATTTTCTCACTAACAAAAACTTTATAAAATACAAGTTACATAACATTTGACTTAGTTGATTTTTTTTACTTGTGATTTATTTATGTGTTGATCTCTAAATTATATCTTGAATTAATGTTTTACTGGAATTAAGTTGAGAGAGTTATTAATAGACTTCGCTATATTATAAAAGGTTAAATGACCAAAGAAACACCTAAGTTGGGTATTTAGTCTCTTCTAACTTTAACATCATATGAAAGCTTTGAAGTTTTATGGGGAAATCCATACACAGAATTTCCAAGTGGCGTAACGTACACCCCCGCATTGAGGTAGGGGGCAGGACTTTAGGGGGCCCAAAGTCTGATTCATATCAAGTACGTACCCTTTGTAAGATCCAGCTTTGGGCGCAAAACCTGACTTTGCGGGGGGGGGGGCTAATATTCTCCGTTACGCCACTGGAATTTCCTATTACATCGCATGTACAATCTATAGTGCAAATGCATTTCGAATAGCTGCTTTGAAATTTAAATTCAATCTACCTTGAAAGTAATTTCATATTATTTCCATTATTCTGAAATTTAA